>VXAA01003459.1:7825-36760 GCA_013399115.1 Anseranas semipalmata
CAGAGAACTCCTTTATTTTCTGCACATTATTTGCTATCCTGTCTTGGGTCTTTGGCCAACTCTCAACTATCTCACATTAGCTGTGCCTGTAGCTTGTAGACTTCAAAGGCTTGTAGCTTGCAGAGTTCATTCACAGGAGCAATCCTTCCTCAAATAAATCTTTAAAGTGAGTAGGTTAGCTCATGTAAACAACAGCGACTTGTATGAGCAAAGATTTCAGGATCAGATGTTTATTACTATTTAAGTTCTTAAGGACAACAACCCATGCAGATCAAAAGTCCTTCTCATCCTTACTATTTCAAACATGTTTGGAAAACACACTGCGAGCAACCCCCCTAAACAGAGAGGAATCCAAGAGAAACGCCATTGAATATCTTCCTGAGAATTGAAATGGCTGTGTTCCTCTTAGATACGCAAACAGAATGAAATTATTTTAACTTTTCGAGATAAAGACTATGTCTGCTTAATATCTCAACGAAAATTTTATCTGAGTCAAGTTCAATTGTTCTCTTATCAGTAGGAAAACCCCACAACAGGGAAAAGTGTAGGAAAGAGACCAACACTCTTCTGAAACACAAAGTCTCAGAGACTGGACGGTTCTTAAAACTTCATATTCATTTCATTTAACTCTCTGTTTTTGAGGCTTTATCAACAAAAAATAGAAGTGTTAACTCTCTGCATTCCTCCTATCTATCCAAGGAGTGTGGTAAGAGTTTATTGCACTGATGTGATGCTCTTAGCCCTAATTTTTGGCTGCATATCAGAAGCACACAGCTCCTCTCAGTAGAGAGGCACATTCAAAGGTAGCAGAGTTTTTGGCAATGTCTTGCTCTGTAAACCTTGAGTGCCAAGTCATTCTGCCAACATAAGTCAGAACAGGTTTGAGACTGCTTTGAATGGTTCGAGGTGTTACCAAAATCATGTCACAAAAACTTCCATACCAGCTGTGATCGATGAGTGCTGTAAAAGCATTATACTAAAACCACTGTGCCAGAAGCACTCTCCCACTGGCTCTCTCATCCCAGGTCACAGCACAGATCTTGCTTACTTTCAATCTACATTATCCTCTGCAACATGCACATATTTTTTGCTGAAATCACAAAGGGTCTAAGAGATGGCTCTATCTGTTACTGCGTAAGTCTTGTAAAAGCAATTATCTCTCTCAAATTCAGAAAAATGTAGGACTAATTATATATGACAACACTTTGTTGTGAAGCCACTGACCTCGTTTTATGTAATTAACAAAGAAACCTGGGTCTGACTGTATGACAGCAGGAATGCAAACATTGCAGCACGTGTAGCAGTAAAGTGGAGAGTCTCCCTCTTCCCCACCACCAAATTCCAAATAACAAGTAAATTGTCATTCTTACAAGCTACAGAAATGTAATGGAAGAAGCAATTTCTGTTCCACATCAGCAAAGCAAAGTGTGGTGTGGATGGTAGCATGATGTCTCCTTGAATGCCCTTATATGATCTCCAAGAACAGAGATCTTAGTCCAGCTGGACTAACTTAAACAGAAAGGGTATGTTATTTAAAAGTAGAATGGATTTGGACTCATTTATTCATTGAGATTATTGATATACTTTAAATTAGAGTTTGTAGCTCTTGTTCATGCCCCCAAACAACTGCAGCAGTACCTGACCTAAGTCCAAAAAGACAGGCAGGACCTTGTTACCTCCCCACATCTCACCTGGTTTGTCACACGGGCACCTGGACACAACAGAGCCTTCACCTTCATTAACTTCTTATTAAAAGTTTGAAAATTTCATCATTATTTTCAATTTGGCTCTGCCTGTGCAAGTAACAAAGCATTAGGAAAAGGTTTTGGATGGAAATTAAGGACTTTTTAGAAGGAAATTGTGAAATTGTTTCCATCATATTTTGGCTGTTATGAAAATGATATGCTATCTGCTGAGGATATAGCACTACCTTCAGAAAAAAAAACGAAGAGTTTAGTTTACACTTCCATCTTCTGTGCTAGTTTCTGTCACACTTCGTGGGCTGATATACCCTGCTAGCAACAGCAGTAATCTGCATTCATCGAACGGCTTCCCTTTGTGTCTGTATGACAAGGTGCTGAATCAATGCAAACAAGAGGCACATGCAGGCAATGAAAAACTTTTGTTAAAGGATGTTTAGAAGCAAAGAAAGGGTGGGGGAACGGATGAATGGATGACACCTTTAGAAGAAGACTCCCCAAACCAGCTCAATCCTCTCATCTTCCAACAGGCTGTTCTATCAAAACAGCTAATTTATGGTCTTATCACTCAGCATATTGAACAGTTTGCTGATCTGAGATTAAATGCAAGTGGACTGTCTGCCATGATTTCATGACTATTATTTACTTGATAAATACAGGAACAAAACATCTTTTGCGTCCATTTTCTAGATGACTCCACAGAGCCACCTGGTCCTTCATACAGTATTATTACTTATATTAAATTATTACCTAGAAAACTCACAAAAAAGTCCCATAAAACTTAGAGTTTGAAAGGGAACAGCCATAAGGCAGGATAGAAGAGTAAGCTGTGTTATAAAGCAGTTTGAAAGGCCTACTACAAAATATCTAGTATTTTGTGTTTTCTTCATATTCAGGAATCAGATATTACATCTAAAAAATCATCCCAGCACCCCCAAATAAAAATGATCACTCCAAATAGTCACCAGAAATAAAGTACAATAGTTGGCTGAAGTGTGAGAACAGCAAGAAAGCATTTTAACATAATTAATCATAAAGCCCTCAGTAGTTATCTGGGGAAAAGGAAACATTTTTTTATTCTGCAATAATAAAGTATATCTCCAAATAATAGATCCCCTCAGGATTCTTAGCAGACCCAAATTATCCTTTTAATCTATTCCCTTTCATAGACTACAGTAAGATAGTAAACATAAAGTACAAGTGGCTGGTGAAACAGGAACTGCCAGATCCAGTAAAAGGGTTTCTCACAGAGTCTCTAAAAAGACATTTGCTGAAAGTAGATTATATAGCCCATTTTCGTACTTGTGCTGTGAGCAGACAACCCTGCAAATGCACGTATGGAAGTCAGTCCAATTGAATAATCCCCAACATGTGACATAATTACATACAACGCCTTTCAAAATGGTCCTATCACCCTATAAAACTGTACGTCATGCAGTGATGCAAAATATGCAGGTAAAAGATTTGTCCCTTAATATCTGTGATATTTCACCAGATTCTGAGGGTGACATATTAAGAGGGAAGAGAGAATAAAGTGCTGGCAGAATGCAGGAGGGTTGCAGCTCTGTGTTGGCAAACAGCATGAGCACTTGGTATCCTGTTATCTAATGGTGGCATGAACTGGGTGACAAAAAAATCTTCAGAGGGAAAACCACAAGCAAAGGTTAGCTACAGGCTGTGTTTCTTACTACTACATGCACATCCTACGCACAGTAAAGGATGACCTACAGTCAAAGCTGATCACACTGATTCTTCTATCGGTCCTTCACCAACATGAAAATGCTGTGTTGATTTTCCAGGGTAATAGATGTGATTCATATAAATCTTCCAGAGGAGAAAAGGATAATTGTCTGACTAAAAATACCTTACTGCCATACTTCTTTATGGCATTCTGTGGAGAATCAAAGCAGGTCACTGGACCTGTTTGGAGAATTTTATGTATTTTTGATGAAAGTTAACATCAAAGTCTAAATTTGCACCTAGTGAGTCATCATTTGCCTTCATCAAAATTCCTCATGATGCTATTAGTTTTGTTGGGTCTGTAAAACCTGAAAACTGATGAACCATTCTGTTCTGTTGAGAAGAAATCCTTCATTTCCCATAATAATTTGAACTGGCCCTCCAAAGAGATGAAAAACCCAGTCCTGTAGGTGAGCACTAACTTCTTGGTAATGCTTTGTTCAACTTCTAATCTGTCAGAGATATGTTCAGGTAAAATTACATTTTTCTTGGTTCTGCTGCATATTTGTGATTTAGAGCACAAGGGGCTATCTCTGGTTGAGACATGGTTTGCGGGAATTTAGGTAATGGTCTTTTCATTTTTTTTTCTTGGTGGAGACAGATTGGTCATCACTATTCTCCCCAGCCCAATATTTTAGCAAAGTATTTTATTGTTAATAGGCACTCCATAGTAACTGACCTGGAATTAGATTCTCTGAAAAACCATGATATCTACACCTTTTGTGTCACTGTAATGAAAAAAAAAAAAAAATCCATACCAGTATTTTGTACCCTAAGCTTGATTGTTTCTAAGAACCAAACAAATCAATAAAGCCATATAATTTGAGGTCTTTTCAACATTCTTACCTTTCAAATTCATTGTGATACTGACCTATTTTGTTTTCGTCTGAGGCAGCAAACTCTCTTTTGTCTCTACATTGTATTATCCCTTTATACTTTATGCCTTCCCAAGCAATGTACCTCTAATACAATCTCATGCCGTGTGCCAGCTTGTTGCTACAACACTCCAAGGAGCACTGCCCATTTCTCTGTGTGCCTCTAATAAATTAGGAAAACCATAATGAAATGCTATCATCGAGCATTCTGTGTGCATCAGTTCAGCTGGCAGCCAAACAACCCACAGCTGTTACCAAACACCCAGTTTAGGATGCTCTTACCCACTGCACCACATCCAGATGATCAGCCCCATGTGCAGTGTGGTCCCAGCCATGGGCAGTGCGCACTGGTACTGCTGTGCTCAGGAAAGAGCAGAGACAGGGGAAATAGGTTTAGGCAGGAAGGGCGATTAGAAGAAGGGGTCTCGGGGGTTAATTGACACACAGAACATTTGGCAACTGGCTGCCTTTGTTATAATTGTCTCTGTATTCCACAGGAACTAACTTAAATTAACATTTAGGAGAAAAGATCAAGATCTATACCTGGGGATTGCATGTATTACAGTTGAGAGAAGGGAAGAAACCATTTATCTTGGAATTCAGCATACTTGTGCCTGGGCAAAATGATGCAGCCAACACTAAGCAACCGATGTCCCAGGGAGACCTAAGGGGTCAGCACCACATCTCAGTTACATCAGTGTGAATAAGGGGCTGCCTCACTGCCACCCAATGTCATATAAAATCAAGGACCAGAAACTGGGTATCTCCAGAATGTGGAAGAAATTTTAGCAATTGCTTTGGAAGAAGAGAATGAAATGGTCCATACCAGGGATGGAGAGTGGGAGAACAAAAGAGATCATCAAGAAAAATCTTTGCATGGCTCTATTTTTTAAATCTTTCAACAATTCAATCTATTTGCTCCGAAACTGAAAATTAAATCATTGCAATATGAGCCTGAAGGAGCCTAAGGCTATAAGCTTGTCCTTGGTGTGCAGAGGACGATCGGAGCAGCTCTCCAGTCACGCAGTGCCATGAATGGCCAGCCCTCCTGCCACCCATGCTGGAGAGGCTTCCTTGGAGCAAAAGTGATCTCACAACAAGGTGACATTGGGAAGGGATGGCATATTCATGCCACAGGGGCTTGCTTTTTAGAAGCATTTGTAACGCAAACTCAAGCCATTTGTAATAGGGTCATGTGCTGAAGGCAACACGCTCGGTTAATATGTAAATCTCTCCCACAAACATACTGGGGGGTGTGCTGGGATTAGAAGCTGATTTTCCAGCTCCCAATCCAAAGGTCTCTGAACCAGCTAAACCAAAGAATTACTCCTTTACAAATAGTGTCACCTCTACTTTGTAAGATAACCACAAATAAAGTGTGATGGCTGCATCTACTACAGTAATAGATGGACTACTATCTATCTCAGTTGTTTCATGCTAATAATTATTTATTAAAAGATATGTTTCCACATTACATGTTTGAGAGCCTTATTCTGCTGACGGTGCCAAAAGGGAATTTTGATGCTGGCTTTAGGATTTATGCCTTTGTGACATGGTGGAGGTAAAGTGGTTGCTCTTTTTGTTACAAATGCAGCTCCAGAATCAACTTAGGCGACAGGTATTAACATACAGCTCATGTGCCAGATCTTGCCCCTAGGAGAACGTTAATCCAATCTGCCAACTGCTGCTGCACTCTAATACAGCTCTGCCCTGCCAAGCAATTACAAAAGCCTCCTTTTGCTCCCGAGCCACCTGTCCCTCACAGCACTCCACTGGCACCAGCAGCACAAGCAAGCACTTGCAGTCACTGGCTTAAAGGACGACTGTTCCATTTTTTACTGGTAAATAAAATGGCAGCTACAGAGCACTACGTAGCATTTTTGCACCAGCATTTGTGCACTCATTGCTGCTCTGTCCCAGGTTACTGCAGATCTGCAATCAAGTTATTAAGAACCATGAGTGAGGGTTGAATAATGAGCTCATTATGTTATTGATCTTTTTTTTAAACTTCTGTTGGTATTCACATCACATGGTATAAGCTTCCAGGTTCCCCTCCTGCTCTACAATGGCCTTAGTGTAAGACTGGATGTAAATTCTCCAAGCACTGCACTTGCCTGAAGTCCCGTTCAGAAACATAAGAATAAAATTACTGAGTACAAAGTTAATGTTGGGATTCTAACATACTATACAATATATCTAAGGAAAAGGAAAAAATAAAATAAAAGAGAAACAAACAACTTTTCATTATTACCTAATGAGTACAAAAGTAGACTATGGCCACATAAAAGTTTTAGAAGGAGACAACAATTATCACAAACCCAGGAAACCTGTAAAACTTTCAAGTCCATACAAACCCATACAAACATATAACTCTGCTTCTCTTGTAATATCTGTGGTCATAACAATGTCTGTACTGGGTCACACCCAGAGTCCACCCAGCTCACCACCCTGGCTCTGACAGTAGCTAAACACAGATTCAGAAGGAAGACTAGAGGTAGCATAGATATTTTGGGGAAGTCATCCTTCCCTGAAACATTTTCCCAGGCTTTTGCATTTTGCAGCTTGGAGCTGCTGTCTTCACAGCTGTGTTCTTTGAGAGATGTCTCTGTCATTGACTTCTCCAGCCATTCTCTACATTTATTCTTTTTGCATCTACAATGTCATGTAGCAACGCCCTCTTCCCAGACAATGGTCTCAAAAGCATGTGAGGGGTATGATTCCTCTGACCAGACTTTGGTGTCTATTTTAGCCTCAGATCTACACCTTAGAGAACCCTGGCTACAAATGCAGCCCACAGAAGCTAACACAGATGAGAAGTTTGCATTGTACACATCTACATTCATTCGACTGACTCTCACCTTCGTTGACTTTGAAAGTGCAAATCTGAGGGCTGAAGGACAGCATGAGAAATCAATGCTTAATAATCAATGCTTATAAAGAAACATTAGATACTGTCTTCTTTAAATGAAACATTTCTTGAGCTGGGCAGACTGAATGTGCGGAGACTCTAAAATCCTCCTTTCCATGGTGTTTACAATCCAAATGTTGCAGCTTTGTAGTAATAACATGAGAACCAAGCCATGAAAATGGGGTGAATGTTTAGTATATCTAATTAATTTATTCACTTTTAAATAATTCACTTTAGCAGCATAAATCAACTATAGAACTACAGCATATGTTCTTTCTATTAAAATTTACTCAGCATATCAAAATTATTTTTATTACTATAGCAGTTTTGAGGATGAATACTCCAAAGAGGTTAGCACTGTCACTGAAATCTTTTGTGATGGTCACAGGCTCAGGGCAGTCTTAGAAGACTCAAAGAAAGGAATCCAAGACAGGAAAGATGAGACCTTCAAAAGGCATTAGAGAGCAGAAGTGAAAGAGCGCTGAAGTGGCTGTGAAAGGAGAATGAAAGCAGTCAGATATATGCCAGGAGCCTTGGTCCCAAAATGCTCTCTCTGTTCAGTGAAAGATTCATTTTCCAGTTCCATATGATATCAGAAGACTCTGAGCCATATCTTGATGCATGTGTGGATCTAATTCACTGGAGGCAATATTTCTATTTTCTGAGATAAGGAAAAATGAACTGAAATCACATAAGAGACCTCTAACAGCAGGGCATTTTGTGTGTCAAAAACGAGACTCTGCAGACATCTTCTGAGGGGTCAATGGACAGTGGTGACCATGGGCATCTCTTCACAAAGTGAGGGGAAAGAAAAACAGGCAGGAAGAAGCAGAGAGCATCCCCTGTTCCTTGCCTGCTGCACATCCCTTCACAGCAATACCTCCAACAGCATCGCTGTACTGGTACAATTCCACACTTGCACAGAAAAATCTGAAGATTCTTGATTTTAAAGACTTGATTAAAGCCCCAGGATTCATTTCCCTTTCTAGAAAAGTGTAGGTTACTTTTTTTTTTTTTTTTTTTTTTTTTTTTTTTTTTTTCTGTAGAAAATAGAAGGAAAGTGAATAGAAGATCCCAGTTTCAAATCTGGGTCGTTAGCTGCCCAAGGAGGAATGATAATTATTGGTTTTAACATAGTCCTGAAAAACAAACAAACAAACAAACAAACAAACAAAAAACAAAAAAACAGAGTTCTCCAGCCCGTTTAAGAGATAAAAGGCGCTTGTTCAGGGTAAACACAGAACTGCACACTCCCTGGATTGAAGCATGTTACAGCTAAAAAAGAGAACATTTGCATCAAAAGATTTGCATTTCTGAGTACAGGAAATTCATTGGGGTGCTCTGCATAGCAAGATCTGGTTTTCCAGAAGAGGGCACTAAATATATTTTCTTTGTATTTCAGTGATTTAAAATAAATAAATAAAAGAGACTGGAAATTAAAAGAATCAAATTATAAACTCCTGCAGGCTGGGACTGCTTCCTATGTTCCTGCATAGACATCAGGATTACATCTTTTCTGATTTTTTCTTTCTAATGCTATTTAAATCAGTGTTGTTTTCCCATTTTGCATCCTATTGTTAACATATTTCTTTCCTTAACATTTTAAAACAACTATCTATACCTATCACATTGAAACATAAAATGGGATTTTTATTGTTTCTGAAAACTTAGGAAACAAAATTACACCAAAACCAGGAACTCAGCTGCTCCTGTATGTTGCAAATAACCTAGTTCTTTACCAAGTTTTTTTTTTTTTTTAATAATTTTTATGTAGCTGCATTTATTTCATTCTTGTTAGAGCATGGAAGGTTCCCCTGTGTTTCACTAAGATGGATTCCCATAGAAGTGCAAAAAAGAAAACTGCAGTGATTTTACTGTTGTCTATCTGATTTTGAGTATCTAGAGACCTTGTACAATTACCTTACATATGTTTTATTCAAAAATAAATTTCAGGCTGTTTTTAAGATGTTTTGTAAATTTTGTTAGAACATTAATCTCTACCAGTCTGTCTGTTTAAGCCAGATCATCTATACACTAAGAAAAAAAAAGTAGAATGAAAAATGTAATATTATCCAAGAAAAAAAAAAGTTATTTTTGTATCAGTGTTTTGCTTTGATTTTGATTTTGATCTTTTTATTTTCCCTTCTCTGTTTGATGAAAATCTCATTTGCTAAAGAAAATATTTACAAAGAAAGACTGCTGATAGCTGATACAGATATATAATATACCTACGTATTCTTGCATGACAGGCTAATTATTTCTGACATTTGATATTACTCTAGTCTTCCCTGGAACTGTGGATTTGTTTTTTAGTTCACTGATGTATATCTGTGTCTGTGAATAAATGTAGGATACAGTTTGTTGGCCTCTGCTACATGACCAAGACTGTCCAGATTAGTTTGAAGTATTATTTTATACTCAGTCACATCTGTGGAATTTGTATTGAAGTCTCCCATCACATATCACAAGGCTTAAAATTTAGTCTTAACTCCATTTATCTGTATTATTAGAAGAGCAGCAAAATTTTAATCCTTTGTTTCTAGTAGGAAATAGTTAAAGTTCTAATTACAGGCATGGCAGAGCAGCTGAAGTCAGCATACTCAGGTTTTAATGCTCTATATTCCTTGCAGTTAGTATATTGTTCCAATAATTACATTAAACAACACTCCCTAGAATAGGGACTCAGTAAGAAACTGAGATTTGGTGCATTTTTACTGAAATCACTGCTATACAGGGAGCATGCATTGGCAATCTGGAATGTGGGGACTGGGGATTGTACCTGTTGGGCAGAGCTTTGCCTATCATTTTCAGCAATCACATCATATCATGTTTTATGAATGCATTTAGATGATCATTTCATATACACCAACTTCCTGCTGAAAATATCCCCCAGTAATGGGGAACATCACAGATAAAAATTAGGATGCCAAGGCGGTTTAGTGGTTTGCTCCAGGAAAGAGCTGCAAGGCCACAAGTAACCATTGTGGTTACCCATGATAAGCACAGGGTCCCCACCAGGTCCTTCAGTGTTGAGATGATTCTGCTCCTACAATACCTGTTGAGGACATGATGTTGCGGTGAGCACCCAGTCCTACATTTAAGAGGTGAAAACATTATTTTTTTTTTTTTCCCTGGGAAATAAGCACAGGAAGCCTCCACCCACCCAATTTTCCTTTCACAATGACTCTTAATTTAAGCCTTGTCCCCACTATGCAAGGACCTCAACCACAAAAATGTCCCTGCAGTTCACGTATGAGTGTCCAACCCTAATCTGCCTCCTTAGTTAAGCTGGAATTTCTTCTTTAATTAAACTAAGCTGTGTCAAAGCAGAGGGATTGCTTTTAAGAGCAAAGAGCCATTTAGGCTACATAAAGAAACACATTTTCTCCTGGAGCTTTGTAGGGATTTGAGGCTCCATGAGGCTCCTCCAAAACAAATAAAATAAGGAATAGGTTTGACCTGTTTTCTTTCCCTGCGTTAGTCAAAAACTGGTGCTGAATGTTACTAAAATTAGATGTTCAAGTTATTCTGTGGTTTCTCCTTCAAAAAGGAGCTGTAGGATTAAACTTTCCACTAACTGGCGCTCCACTGTCCTGTGCCTGGATCCAAAAATTTCTATTCCAAACACACCATGTATAACAAATTGGACAGAGCGATCACTGGTGAGCAGCAAGAACAAATATTCCCACCACCTGACAGCATGTTTACTCAGTTAAAATGGGCATCCACCCTCCCATAGTGAGGATTTTTAATTTTTGAAGTGTGTGTGGCAGAAAAAAAGATTCTTGATTGCAAGGGCTTTGCAGTCAAAGGCACAAATGAGGACACCTGAGCAGACACTATTTGCACAACTCCCTAATAGAGTTTTGAAAACTCATAAATCCCTCCAGATTTTTGCGGCAAACTTCCCTGTCTCGTTCTGCCACAGTAGATATCAAATATTAATTAGGCTGAACCAATTACTGATAGCAATGTGCAAGAGAAGAACTCGATACATCACTATGTCTGACAGAGATATTGCTACTTCTGCCTGAACAGAGATGCTTCCCTAGAAAAATCTCCCAGTTGCTCAGATTTTGTTTATTACCAGCTGTGGTTTATTTAATCCAAGGTGACTGTGAAGAGCAGGTATCTTGGGTGGGCTGCATGGGTCTGGGTCTGACAGTGCAGAAAAGTAAATGGAAGTGTAGAAATGGTCTTGAATCAACCTTCTCTGATGCCTTTGAAAATTCACTTTTGTCTATCTTGTTGCCATTCAGACTGCATTGAAAATACCAGATTAGGGAATATATTCACGGTGGTTTTGAGATTTGAAAAGATAAGCAGTCTTTCACAAAGGGTATTTTAAGAAGACTAGACTCATAATTAAAAAAATATATATCACTACACACTCTTCTTTCAAAATAAACGATTGCCACTAGATTTTCTAAAATAATAGCTGCTACGTTGGCTTCAAATACAAAGTAAACTATCACCCAGAAGATTAACCTCATCTATGTTCTCAGTACTTTCTTGTTAATACAATACTTCTGGACACACAAGCCTTAGCTTTTGTTATGTAAATGGAGCTGGAGCACTTCTTATTCTTATCACTACAAACAGGATAAAAGGCATATTATTAAACAAAGATATTTACTCTGCTGATCTTGGCCACTGAAATAATGTGACTCAAAACAGGACCTAAGAATGTAAGGCGATTCAGAAAAAAAGAAGGCCCCCACTTCCAGCCCTGGCTCCACAGAATCACCTGGCTAAAACCTCACATAGGCATGCTCATAAAAATGGTGCATTTTCAGAAGTTGTGAGCATTTCACTGAAATAATAACTATTAGCTGAATTATATTAGTAATATTTATTATAGGAATATAGGAAGCAACTGAAGATGTCATTTTTATGAAAAAGACCCAAGATTTAGCAAATCCTAATAGATTTGATGAGTCTGTGTGGTTCCATTATTTCACTAAGAACTTGACTTCTTCACTACAGCCTTCCAGTGAATCAAGAAAAGATATTTTGCCGAAGATGTGCACTAGCACACATGCTCCCAGATGTAACAATAGAAAAACTTTTTAACTAACGTAAACTTTACGTTCGTAGTACTGATTTTTTTTTCTTCCTTTTATGTAAGAAATGAAGCTACAGTTATTTATCCTAGTGATGGGTAACATTCTCTTAAGTAAATAAAGTTACAATGCTTTAGGTTTGGAAATGTCAATGACTTGAGAAAACAGTTTTAGCCACCAGCCTTTGATAATGGTCAACACTACCCCTATATTTTGCAGGTTTGCAATAGAAAAGGAACCATTTGGTTTATGAGCAACAAAGATTCAACTCTGTATGCATATGAAAAAAAGGGTATGAAAATGAAAACCATAAGCTTTTCCACTCAAAGTGCTCCACTTGAAAATTCTACTGGTTTACAACAAGCACCAAAAATTAAACAAATCACTAAGATGGGTAACTTGATTTTATGGAACAAATATCCTAACTGCGCCCACTTTAGATAGTGCAAACACTATACATTATCACTATTCCTGAAAACAAAGTTGGGTGGGAATGCAAAAAAAGTAAATTTGAAATATATTTATTATCACAGAAAGAAAGCAGGTTTATACAAAACTATTTCTAGCACTGGTAAATCTGTTTCAATTAAGTAATAAATATCATAGCTAAAATATTAGCAGCATTACTGATGATAACTATGACAGTGTCTAATTTTCAGAGGCATATTTATCATAATAATAGTGCTCACCTAACTCAAAAGGATGTTATGAGAATTCATTAATATTTATACCCATTAGTGTTTTGGAGATAACAAGCATTATATTATCTTAATTTTTACATGCCTAATTAAAGCAGTTATGAGTTTGTAATTGGAGCCACAAGCACAAAACCTGTTCATTCCACATAACAACCAGACTTGGACAAACAATATATATATATACAGTTGTTATATATATATATATATATATACATATATATATATATATATATATATAACAACTGTAATGATGTGCTGCTTTGGAAAAATAACCCTTTTCTAGTTCATTCATTCTCTCAATACAACGTCCAGGGTTTGGAGTGGATCTTCTGAGGTCTCCTTGGTGCCACCTCTCCTAGCTCCTCTGCCCCTCTCTCATCCTTCAGTTGCTCTCCCCAAATCCATACAAATTCCACAGCCCAAGACAAGACCTCTTCAACGAAACAAAACTCATTTTTTGCTTAAATCCCTGGCAGGATTTCTGCCTCTAGCTCAGGAACCACTGAGCAAAAGCCACAATGAACTCTCAAACTCTCTGTCTAAAACACTAAGCAAAACACAACACCACCAACCATTTGTAAAACATAGTGATATCTATGGCAACAGGCAGGATGGAAAGAAATGCTAAACTCAGCACAGAACTTACTTTAAAAAAAATAGTTGGACCTGCTTTAATTACAATGATGATTAATTCTTTGCAGCTTTCAGCATTATAAAAATGCATTCATTTAACTGCAAAATAGGTAACAGCGTCTGTTGTATCAGCTATAAAAGTCTCTAAGCCCTAATTGTTGTTCAGAAGACTTAGCAGTTTGGTCCGTATTAATCAGTCAGGATTTCCTGTATGTAATTGCTCTTAACTAGCTCACACACAGTAATGAACTGCTAAATTGGAAAAGAAGAAACAAAGCTTTAAGAAGAATCTGGGCCACTTTATTTCCTCTCTTGCATTACGACAGCTATTCATAATAAAGACAATTAAATATTCTCTATTTAATGTCTCACCATGTCACTCAAAAAAAATTACTTTTCTTCTCATTTACTTTCCTCTGCTTCTTTTATCACCATTACAAAACTCCTCTATTCGACTGCCACAGAAATCTACCCAAGCCCTTGGGGTTTTGGTTAATCCTTGTCATTGTAACCCCACCACTCTCCAAGTTGCAGAAACGCTGCTGAATTCAGGAGGTGGTGTGATGCTTGGTCAATTAGGAAACCCCTTTTGGAGACCATGGAGACCCACAACCATGATTCCAGCCCAGACCCCTGTGCATCCCTGGCAGCACTGGTGGCTTTGTCCTCATGCTCAGGTCGGACAGCCCCGACCCACTCTGCTGAGACTCTGTGGCTGAACCCGGATTTGCCTATGAGTTTTGGGGTTACTGAGCTCTGAGGGGCAGAGCTCCACACTCACGTTTCAGGAAAGGACAATCTGAAATCAAAGTTTCCCTATGAGGGCATTTATTTCCCAGTTCTTTCCCAAAACTTCACCCTACAGTTCTACTAGCAGGCTGGAGCTTCCTTTAGTGTAAGGAAATAAAAACAACCAAACAGACAAGTTGCAAGAGTATTTTAAAGACAAAGAAATCTGGCATCTTCCCTATGACCTTTCCAAAGGAAAAAAAAAATCTGTGGTTAAGGTGGAAAAAGCTCCCTATTAGCACAAGGTTTATGCAGAATATTGCTGCCTGAAAGATTAAAGTTCTGGAAATAGAAGCACTGCAAAAATGAGTTCAGAAGGAAAGCTGGAAGCCTGACTGGCCACACTGCACTCACAACAGCCCCACAACTGCCTGCCAAGCTTCCTGGAAGAAATATATATAAGAAGCACACTTTAATTCATCATCCTCTAAGGTGATGAAGTGATACAACAGGAAAACACACATTAGTTGCCTCAATATCTTTGCAGAACGTGTCTGCCTGTTCAGGGCAGTATTATTGCAATGTGTGCGTCAGTGCCTTTACCAGACCCAACACCGAGCAGAGATGTTCCTCTGTGCAAATAAACAGAAAAATGCTAGCAGGAAGCTATTACTTGCAGGAAATTACTTTGTTTGTAGCGTTTTTCTTAAAAAAACTTCACCTCATTTTAGTGACACATGATGTTTTTCTGTTTTGATTTTTATTCCTAGCTGGTATTAAAAATGGAGGTTGAATCAGTTTATATTATAATTCAGATAAATGGCTAACTCATATGATATATATTAAGATACCATACACATAAGTAAGTGCAGCACAAATGTGTTGTGTAAAACTAATGAAAACATCTATACTCACAAACATTTAAAAGGTAGCACATTACACTTTTAAATGGCAAAAAAATAAAGTAATACTTTCTGACACCCATAAAAAACATACACAATAGGATCAAGAAGTTTCTTTTTTGAAAGTATTTGTAACATTAAACTTTAAACAAACATCCTTTGACGACATATTTCCTGAAATTTCCTTCTGACTTTGTAACAAGGACAACTGCCCAAGGCTTTGCTAATCAATTTCTTGCATTGCTGAAAATGGTGTAATTTGAATTTTGGCCAAGAATACAGTTTCAAAGACAGAAAATGTGAAAAGCTAACTAATGCTCAATTATTTGTAGCTACAGTCTGTATATCAAGGGAGAAGAGAGCTGAATAAGTAATTTAGAAGTTATTGCAACTTTAATAAACAAAAAGCCACCCAGCATGGCTTAAGAATGCAATATGCAGGAGTGAATCTTACTAACCCTCTATTAGTACACTTCTTAAAAAACAATGCTTATATCCTTTATAAGCATTGATCTTAAAGAGGAAAAAAAAAAAAAAGAGGGGTTTTAGTTTAGTTTTGTTTCAGAAAACCATTTCATTTCAGGAACTCTTGTTAGTATAATCTTATATATGAATCCTCGAGGAACTTGAAGTGCTCTCTTACACTGAATATACATCTAGTCATGTCCTAAAATCTTCCCAAAGGTTCCATTTCCAGCTTGTCACCTTGGGTTCTCCTTTCTGGAGGAAGAGTTGGTGTGGGGAAGGGAGCAGTGGGCTATGTGCTGCTCCTCACCTCTCCACCCTGGCGTCTTCAGCACGACAAAGCCCAGGTTTTGCCTGCACGCTGAAACCACCCATCTGCAATCACTGGGATGTGGTAAGGGACATGTGGAAGAAACACATCCAGCCCTTTCCATTCCCATCCTTCTCCTCCTTCCGTGCCTGCCTCAAGCATTTCTCTGCACGTTGAGCACAAAATCTGGGTTGTAAAAGCCCCAGTGGTGGAAAAGGGTTGGGGGTATTTAGATTTAATTTAACATTTCCACATCCAACTCTGTTCAGAACTCTGCTAACCTTCGGGAAAGTGAAATTGCACCAGCAACGAACTCCCAACAAAAAGTCTTTATGAATTATCCCTAAAGTTTCCAATACAGTTTTATGACCTTTTTCTAGCACCAGGCATGGTTCTCCTGACTTTTACACTGTGAGTCAGGAATAACTCCAAAGATGACAGCAGAGAAATCAGATGAGCAACAGAGTCACAACCTCTACTACCGCAAGGACCAACAAATTTCCCTTGGTTAGCAGCCCAAACTAGATTTATTGTATGGAAAAGGACTTGCAGTTACTACTGAATTAATTATTTTCGTTTTGAGGAATTAGTGCAATTCTAAATTATGGAAACAAAATGTATGGGGCTTATAGTTTATCCAAATAGTACAGCATAGCCATCATTCAAACTTTTCAGATCCTATACCAGCAGAATTTTAAAAGAAAATAAATATTATTCATGCCCAAGAACTGTTTCCCTTGTGTCTGGTTCTTTACTCATTTAAAAATGACTCGTTACACTTTTCTCTTTTGAAGTTCGGTAGAAAAAAATCACCCTAATCTGAAACTTAGAAGTAACCCAATGGTGATTTCTTACAAATGATTTATACCAAAACCTCTGAAGAAAAGGATTTATAATGAAAGTGATAGCTCAACCCTAACTGCAGCAGTGGGAATGGTGACACCATAATTAATGTATTATTTCAGTTGTGGGAGACACTGACAGTTGCTTTTTGTTCTTGGGAAGAAATTTATAGTGATACTGAAAAAGGCACCATGGAAAAAAATTACACAGAAGAGGAATAGAAATCCTTGTAGCAAAGACATGTCCTTACAATACCCCTCCCAAAGCCTGTAAAATTCTGTCAATGACAGTGTTCCTCTATGTTGTAATTTATACCTTTCTCCTCTACTAGATGGCAGTGTGACATGCTTTCAGAATATCCAAGTGAGGGGTTTTCTTTCTTTGTTTCATTGGAAGCAATTAATTTAAAATATTATCTTACTGGTATATAACTGAAAGAAAAAAAAAAAGTCCACTACTGGCTGTGAATTCTGAAATCAAATCTATTTACTTACTGGTTCAACATTAAAAGCAAAAAGCGCATATTCCCGGTCAGGTGACACTTCGTATCGGATAGCCTTTAAGGAGACCTAGAAAGTAAATCAGACATTAAAATAAATATTATTTCAGTTTTCAAGCCAATAACATCTAGAACTAATTGTCATGACCATCTTTCTAAAGATGAAGAATAGTGTCAGGCTAAGTGTTTTGAAAAATGACATTTTACATCTCTTTTCAAAAAGCAGAAATGTTATTTGGTCAAATATATGCTCCCATAGAAAAGGTATAACTACACTGTGACCCAGACCAGGCATCTATCTCAAGCAGAATTTTCCTTACAAATCTACTGCATGGTGGCTGGTGTGCAGCAGTGGTGGGAAACCATGATAAATAACTACTTACTTATTCCCTCTCATTCCCTGCAGTCACCGGCCAAAGTGCCAGAGGTAACAAACAGTAAATACCTGCCGGAGCAAATTATTAGTAAAGAGACACCATTGCCTGTCCCAGTTAAGACAACACTGAGGAATCCTATCCCATTTTCCCCAGTCAAGAAAGCTTTGGGATGATGTGGTGATACAGCTTTCCTGGTGCACCCTAATCTGGACTCTGCAAAAAGCTGCACTGCAAGTCTTGCTATCAAGAAAAGATGACGAAATATCTCAGAGTTGTCAGGAACTACCTCTTCCCTGCTGCATTTATTATTTGCATAGTGCAGACATCCTTTCTCCTTTCCAGTGTTCTTCAATATACAGTGCCAACACGTGGCACCAATGTCAAAGAGAGGTGCCACCAACACTCCACTCATCCACTGCCTTTTAAATCTTGTCCCCTCACCTAACAAACTGGAGGCAAGTCATTGAGAGATCCTCTGGTAGCAGAATGGAAGGGGGAATTTGGGCTTCAGAGAAATGCACAGGATCCCATGAAGAGAGACCTCCTGAAGGTCAGCAGGGCTGGAGGTGGTACAAGGTGGGACAATACCCAAAGTCAGAGGGGACCGATAGGTCACTGTGGTTCAGGATGGAGGGAAGTCAGCATAAAGGCTGACTTTGTTTACTGATATATTACTGATATGGAGAAAGGAAAACATTCCAAGGTAGCAGAAATTATGCTGACCCCTTTGGTCAGGAAGAAGGAAGGAAGAGGAAGGCAGAAGGAAGAGGACAAAGGCAACATGACTGAACGAAGTGTATTGCTGCTCTTGTACTGGGGCTTTTTGGATAAATGTGGAGGTGATGTTCTGCAGATTTATATATCCAGAGGACAGAGGAGCAAGGGTAGAGCAGGCAGCAGTGAGGCCATGTCAAGAAAATGTAGGATCATCTTGTAACACTGTGCTTTTCTCATGAATGGCAAAAATTAAGGTCCAAGGGAATAAACAGAGGACAAATGGAATTAGCCTGACTTCAACAGACCTTGACATTAATGGAAGCCAGCCTGTTCCTTTACCCATAGCATGGTGAAAACACTTCTCATGGAGAAAGCATAATACATAACAGATATAAGAATAATCATTACATGAAACTGGGCAAAGTGAGAGATCAACAGTTGCTGGTTCATGCCAGCATACCATACTGACTAGCTATATATATATAGGGAGGGTATATTTTGCAACACTCATCTGCATTGGCCCTACTGGCCCTAGGGTAGTGACACTTTAAGTCATGACCCTTTATGTTGACACAAAAGTGAAAACAAAAAACAAACAAACAAAAACAACAACAACAACAACAGCAGCAGAATTGTAAAGAGATTGGAAAGAGATTGAAGTTTAAGGTTGGGTCTTGCAGTACAAATTTGGTAATAAATCCCTTGTATCATTAAAAAAAATTAATATCATACTCTAGCTTTGTATGAGTCATATACTCAATTTTACTGCAAAACAAAGTCAACCTGGAATCTTGTTTTAAGTTTTCTTGGAGATTTACTTTTATTTTTTGAAACTAAGTCAAGTTTACAGTTTCTAAAGCTGTTTTCTGCAGATCTTGGTTCGTTAATATAAATCTGTTAGCCATTCTCTGCTTTTGGAGATTCACTATCAAAACACTCTGGCATTTAATGTACTATCTTCTCACAAAATTCTGGCTTCACCTGCTACAAAAAACAATGCTTCAAAACACTTTTGTTATTATAAATAATATCCTGTTTTAGCTGTGAATTTATTTTCTTTTCATTCATTTTACTAACAACTTACTAATTTCTTTCCCCAATAAATTCTTGGGGTTTCTCTCACATACAAACCACTTCCATTCATCAACAGTATTCATTACAACACTGAAATCACATTTCAAAGATTAGGCAAGAAAAATTAGGAAATCCACAAGTTAAAAATATGTAGTTGCGTGGTGAAATGTGGAGAATGCTACCGACTGACAGTAAATAGTATCAATTGTCTCTTGTATTAAGCATGCAAAGACCAGAATTACATATCTTTCAATTATATATGATATGCAAGACTAGCTTCAAATATCTATATGATACTCTCCTGTAGTATGAAAGAAACTGAGCTTGCAGAATAATAATGAAAGCTAGAGCTGAATTTCAAGTTATCAGTTGTTGCTTAGCCCATAGCATTACCAGCGTATTGCTTCTCCTTGACAATACATGAAGATGAAACCCAAGTCATTTTCTGCTTTACTGATCCAACTGCAAGAAAACTGAAATTCTGCTACTCATTATAGAAAATACTTACAATTTTTTTGTTTTCTATTAATACTGTTGAATTGTTAGTTTCAACATTCCTCAGAATCACTGTGCCATTCTGGTTTCTATAAATGAACTCATTATCTGCAAGGAGGAAAAGAAAAGATCATTAAAGAAGTCTGAAATTGTCTGTTTATGTAGAACCTGACAATGGGATTGAAGCAAGAGAACTGCTGGGAGCCTTCCTGTAAAGAACACAGAGTTTTTTAGTGCAGCCATTGCTGTGACATTAAGGTGACTTCCAGGACAGCCATCAAACAACAGTTAGTGCTTGTCACCTGTTTCTTCTGTCACTTTCCCAGAGCTGAATGTAAGTGGTGCCCTGTTTTGAATGTACATTCACAGATTGTTCTACCGTTAGTGTAGAAAAAAAAAAGGTCAGAAAAAATTCCTCACACTTAAAGGTTTCCAAGATACTTAATCTCCATGGAAGTTTATTAGGCCAGATGCCTAGGAAGTCCCTGAAAGTTAAAGACAACTCACCTTTTAACACAGCGGATTTTTGACCCTGATATTGAACACATCTTCCATCTCTGCCATTTATTCTGCATGCTAATACCAGAAGGAGATGCATAAGAAGAAATTGCTATTTGCACATGCAACAAGACAAATCACCTTGCTCACCTTGCAATTTGGGTTATGCCAGCACTCAGCACATCTGGACAAGGACAAGAACCCCCTGCGGCAGGTGCTGCACAGGCAGGAGAGAGCCTCCAGCTCTCAAAGATCAAAACCTTCTTGACAGAAAGGCTGGGGCATATGAAAGAGACTCCAAATGAGGGTTGGGTGGCAGGTCAAAGGTTCAGGATGAAAAAACATTACAACAATAGAGGGCTGTGATCTTGTTGGATGTCATAAACTGAAGTTCAAATCTGATCAGTGCTTGCATGCACTGCCCCACAGATATAAGATAAAACCAAAGTCACAAGCATGTTGCCATTAAAAGATTCAGCAGCTTTTCTTGACAGAGGAATAGGGTTACTGCTTTCTTTTTTTTTTTTCTTTTTGCTACCTGGCTAAGGAAGTTAGAGAACTGATGGATCCTACCCAACTTCTGCCTCCAGTTTGTTAGGGAAACAGTTCCTCATTGCCTACCCTCACTGTGACTATCTCTGAGTGGTGCCATGGTACATCCCACAAGTGTTAGGGACACATGAATGATTAAACTAACCCAAGGGTTGTCCTGGGTTGAGTCGAAGGTGAGTTTAAATCCTACAGGATTCATACAAGCACAAAGCCAGCTCACTGTAACCATGAGCAGGTGCCCATTGCCCTTCTCAGAGAAACCCACTGAGGACAACATTGGGTTCACAAACCCTATTCTTCCAAAATTTTGGTGTACAGACCTGACATGTTCCTTCCTTACCTGTGTTTCAAACTTTTTTTTTTTTTTCAAACTCTTGGTGACCATCCTCATCACAGTCATTAACCATCTTTGTAGAATACTTTGAATGTGCAGACGAAAAGTTTCTACACTGTACGTATTATTAATAATAAAACAGTCATCTCCTACATATCACTTGTTTGCAACTAAAACCAGGAAGAAAAAAAAACATTTTCGAGAGTGAGATGAAGCAGATTCTTTGAGGCCAAATTGTTGCTGCAATATGGATGATATTTTCCAAATACCAAGCTCTTGGAGACTTATAATTCCTGCAGCAGGACTTCAGAGTCATGGGCAAAGTTCTTAAAGCATTTCTTTCTTTTAATTATGGCATAAATTTTATCAATACCTTTAGTACTGAATAAAATTGCAGGATCTGAATTAGATTAAGACTTGCATTTGAGACGAGAGTAATGAAGAGAGTTCTTGTTCGGATATGACAGTATTAAAATTTTGTCATTAGTTCTGTGGTGTTGTCCAAGGGCATAGCATTTTCATAAGCATGCCTGATTATATTCAGGACTTTTAAATATTTCTTCATATGATTTATGAGTAAACAAACTAAGATTCTTCAACCTGGAAAAATACCGAATGAACAGAACTAGGACAGAAGTCCAAAAAGTCATAAGCAGCATGGTGGAGATAAATAGTGAATGCTTGTTTCCTGCCTCTTCCAAAATAAATATTAGGAGGCATTAAATGATGCCAGCCAGTGACAGGTTCAACAGAAATAAAAGGGATTATTTCTTCACACAGAAGGTAAGCAAGCTGTGGAAGTCATGGTCTCAGAGTACAGCGGGTGTCCAAACAAGAATTTATAAAAATGGAAGAAAAATCCAGAACAGATTATGGGTCTTGAGGGGAGACACTTTTTAGAAAGTCTTTGAACCAGAAATTGCTGGCAACCAAAAGCATATCCCAAATTATTATCATGAGAAATGTGCTCACTTTTAAAAATCCTTGCTAAACATTTGCTCATGGCCCAGGCCAAACACTAGCACAGACGATACCTGGGGTCTGATCCAGCACAATTGACTTACAACTTCAACCTCCAGCCTCCTTGCCAGGTCCTGAAGAAAAACCCTTGTGCCAACAATTTTTGCAGTGATGTGATTAAAGGTCTTAACACTGCCTACACACGTTTCCCATTTATATATATTCTTAAGCCACTGAGGCTGAAGCATCATTTGTTATATGAGGAAAATACACAGTCCAAATTTTGATTTTATGGTATTCCAGAAAACAGGAATAAGTAAGCCAACAGACAATATTACCTAATTGTCAGGCATTTTGAAAAAGATTACTGCTTTAATAATCATCCCATGTCAGCAGCAGTGGTTGTTTTCCCATTACATTCTAAATTCTAGGTAGAAAAAGCTCATTTTAAACACAGCCAACAAAGCATCTGGATAATTGCAAGCCTCTCAGAATATTTCCTAATTACAGGAAAAACTGACAATGAAAGTTCACTCTCAGCTCAAAGTTCAACACACATGTAAAACACCTTACTAATCCAATGAGTCTGTGGCCTGTTAATACTTGGTGGCTGTTTCTTGACCATCACCTGATCTGGAGAAAATTACTTTACTGCTCACAATGACATTGTTACTAAACTTTTATTGCTCCCTATGCTCTTGCTTGCACATATTGCAAAAAATAACACTTTGATAAAGTATGAAACTTCAAGAGGATTACATAAAAGTTGTTCTATAGTTGGAAGTAGGCAGTGAAAGGCTTTTTCATTATTTCTTACAGTGTAATGAGCTTAAAATCAGGTGCTAATCTGCTGCATGTACTTCTGATATGAATAAGAAAGAACAAACGAAGAAGCACTGATTTTTTAGGACAGTAAATCTTGCTATTATATTCAATACAAGCCATCAACACAGCATCTGAATTAATGAACAGAAAATTGGTCTGCTTAAAAAAAAAAGAACAAATTGATCTGCATTACACTCCAAGCAAAACAGTCAGGTTTACCTGGTCTGTAAGTCATATTATCTTAGTCCTCAAAAGAATCAATGAATAATATTCTTGGACTTCTGTTTTGAAATGTGTGATTTGTTCCAGTGAAGGAGCATTTATTTAAATGGGACATACCTCAATCAAAGAAAAAAAGCAATGCAGCAATCTCTGTCTGTAATGAATTCTGTCCAGCAAGCTGATGAGAATTTGCAGTCTGATTTATAGCTGTCACCACAGCTGATAAAGGTCATCACTGCATCTCATTTTTTATACCTGCCTTTCTTTGGGGTTGGTGTTCAGTGTAAATGATGCTGAAAAATGTAACTTCCAGGCATAAAGCCATTTATTCCATTATATAATGGATTTCTTCAACAGCAGAGTTAATTCTGCCAGCTCCTCCCCCTCTCTCAACTTCCAGGAAATTGTCTGCTTGGTGGAACACATTATGTGCCCAGAGTGTAGTCACACTTACAAAAGTGACTGATTACAGAAAGCAGTGATTACTAGAAATAACAGAGCACATTGGTGCTGTACAGTCAGCGTGGAGGAATGGGACCTTCAGCAATTTTTTTTTTTTTAAATGATAAACTGAATAAATGAAGTTGGGAAACCCAAGCCCGGTGATGTATTTGCAGTGTCAGAGTTTCCCAGCTTCTTTGTAAACATCTTTCTTAAATTCGAGCAGGAAATGTGAATGCAGAGAAAACAAACTGAGCGGCCAGGAGCTCGTGTCCCCTGCATTTGTTGGGCTTGTGCATCCTCTCTTTTAGGGTGAAACAAGACAAAACACTGGCATTAATGGCCTCACGTTGTCCCAGGGGAGCTTTAGATTGAAAGTTAGGAAGAATTTCTTCATGAGAAGGGTGGTCAGGCGTTGGAATAGGATTGCCCAGGATTGTGGTGGAGTCCCCATCCCTGGAGATATTTAAGAGACATGTAGATGTGGTACTAAGGGGCATAGTTTAGTGATGGGACTTGGTAGGTCAGGCTGATGGTTGGAATTTTCCAACCTAAATGATTCTATGATTCTATGGTTTTTGTTAAGGGAATAATGCATTAGGCACTGAGTCCGAATGTCCCGAGTTTTGAAGGCCATTTTTGCTTTTTCAGGCATTCAAAGTTGATCAACTTTTCCTAGGGTTTTACCATCCAAAAAAGCACAGGGGATCTGGGAGTGACCTGGAATTGGCAGCCGCAATGCAAGAGAAAGATCATGAGGCCATCACTGGGACCATTCGGGGTCCCCGGGTTGTCAGCTCAACATGCAAAGGCAGCCCAAGCAACCAACAAAACACCGGAACACCATCAAGAGAGCAAGAGAACATGTATCATTTGCCATGTTATATAAAAGGGAGTACAATAATTCCTGGACAAAAATTCATCTATTGACAAACTGACAGATATTAAAGGAAATAGGCAGGGTAATTATTTATCATCCCTAATCCGGTGCTCATTATGGATAACTAAAAGAGGTCAGGCTCAAGTCCAACGTAACATCAGCTATTGCCACGGTTAGAGACCCAGCGCTGGGCTGGAGGAGCACTTGGCTGAGCCAAGAGAGTTTCTTTCTACAATTGCTATGGGGCAAGCTGGGCACCAGAGTAGATAGATCATCACAGAGGACAAGAAGTTAAGGGACAACTTTACCTCTAGAAGGAGTACGTTTAACTTCTGGCAGATGCAAGGAAGCTGAAAGTATTACAATCAGCTACAGGAACACAGATTTGTATTGGTGTCAATGCTCAAGAATTTATGGCTGTACAGCTGCTGTGATGAGAGTCTATAAGCATACACTATTAGAAAAGAGAGACTGGTTTGTAAGATAATAGCAAGGCAGGCATGCTTTTGAGGAGAATTTTCATTATCTTTCAGAGATTATGGAAAGCAGAAAGCAGAATTCTGTGATAAAAAATGGGGGGGATAAGAATTTAAATCCATCTCTAAAAAAATACTGTTAATGAAATTGTAATTTTCTATCCGTTTACCAAATGATGAAGGAAAAACAGAAAAAAAAAAGTTATAAAATTCACATGCAGCAAGTTAGCAGGAACGGCTAGAGAAAGGGTTGTTAGGAGAGCTCCAGTCATTTAGAGCCACAGACTTAGAGGAAAAGGCAACTTCTCAAGTGCTGTAGCTTCAGGTCAGGAGACATGAAAGATAATTGAGTGAGTCTCAGTCTGATGAAAGTCAGCATCGGGGGAATTATTGTTCTCAATCCCTAAGATTAAGGGAGATTGGTGAATAAAGGAAATTTAAGTCTTGAAGTTGTTCCAAACCATATCAGATAAATGAGTCTTTGGATAGTGGCGTGACCAGCAAGGCCGGCAAACGAATTACGCTGTGTCTAGAGGGCAGAGGGCAGCACGCCCCGCGGGCAATGAGCTGGCACTGCAACGGGCCATGTGCAAGGCTGTCACTGTCATGGGACCACCCAGAGGGGACCAGGCACTGTTCAGTCATTTCTCACCCCGCTGCTGTAGCCAGATACTTTCCAACCCTTTTCAGTGGGGTTAGAAAACCTGAAAGAGTCCTCTGAGCTTAGCAAGTGAAAACAGTGCATCCTATCCACCCAATGAGGCCAATTACTGCAGCTGGAAACAAGTGAAGGGCCTGATGTTTTCATCCCCTCTTCTAAAAAAAAAAAAAAAAGCTATTGTGGGGTTTTTGATGACCCAGAGCAGTCAAGGCTTTAGGATGCAGGTGCATTGCTCAGCAGCAGCTGTTTGCTGAAACGCCAGCATTGGTTGAAGGGTTCTCAGAGCCCTCCCAGGCAGGTATCACTCAGACACAACTCCCGAGCAGTGACCACCTAGCACAAGACAATAGGAAGGAAGCATATAGCAGTGAGACTGTTGGTTATTCAGACTGACTTGGTGTTTTCAGGCTGACAATGGCGTGTACTATAATCACATTCATTCAGAAAAACATGTAAGGATGAGGTAGTGGAATTAAAATTATTAAAAAGTGTTCTGTTTGTTTAGCATCCTAACAAGTTTACAGTGAGCCCCAGCACTGCGGATGGAAAGCACAGTAGGGAAAGGAGTGGGTGGGCTCCTTGGGTGGGCTTGGGCATCCCACAGCCCCCACCCCCAGCACACACACACCGGGGCCAAAGAGAAGGGTCTGGCTGGATAAAGCAAATCCAGAGCATCCACAGCAGACCTGCAGCACACAGGAAGAAAAACACCAGCTTGCGGTGATGCCGATGTTTGCAGGATTGGGGGAGGCTGCCGGTTTATGTTGAAATTTGGTATGTCACCATGGGAACGGCATCACAACAAAAGCAGGCACCCAGAAGCAGGCTGGGCAGTGGTGGGTGTTCGCTGCTGGGACTGTCACATTCGCACCCACAAACCAGCCCACGAGGCAAAGCCCCGAGGGGATGAAGCAGCCCGTAAGTGCCAGGCAAAGCAATAGGCTTACACTTGAAGCAGAGACATCCAAACAGCTCATGTGAGCATCTTGTATGGAAGATAAACTGTGGGAGGCTTAGGATTTCCTAGAAAAAAAATGTTTTCTGTGTGACAAGAGGGCAAGCAGAGGTGAACAGGCTTCTGTGTGTGGCACCACGGTCTTAAAAAACCTTAATCCTACCAGATGCAGCCCACTATGTTCAGAGACTGATGTTCAGAGAGTGAGCCTGCGGCATGGGGAAATAATGAAGCAAAGAAGAAAAACTACAGGAAAAAGGTAAACAGAGGAGAGAAAAATTGTCAGGGAAAAAAAAAAAACAACATCAAATGTTAACAAAAAGTACCAGAGGAGGAAAAAACTTGAGCATGGTATGAGTGGGGAGAAGCACAAGCACAGCCAGGCTTAGAGAACTACTTACCTTTGTTTTCATGAAAGGGGAAATTGTGTTTTATTTAGTAGGCCTGAAGGATTATTGGCTCACTTTGGGCAGGATCTGCCTAACTGGAGTCAAGCAGCTTGGCATGACAATGAGTGGCCCCTACCCCCGGACCAACACTCCCTGGGCAGCTGTGGTTTATTCCTTGGGAGAGCATGGGAATAAACAGTCAGCAAATACTAGGGCCGTGCATGCTCCCTAGCTGCTGTAAAACCTAACTGCAGAGAATATAATGCAAAATAAAAGCACAGTCAATCCCCAGCAGATTCAGCCTATTCAGATGTCCAGACAGACTGAATCCCAAATTCAGGTAGAAAAGAAGAATGGTACGATGACTCATTTAATACTACAACCTGCTGTTCTTTCAAGACATACTGCAGTGCACCTATTTGATATTTATCGCATGTACTCATAACAACTGGATCTGAAATTCCCTCCCCAAAGCACAAACCAAGCTTGTTTTGATACTGAGCTGTTTCCCAGAGAGAAAATTCAGAAGCGGCTTTCCATCCCCTGGTGTTGCCGTAAACTGGTTTTGTAATAACAGATCGAGAAGGGAGGGAAGAAGCACAAGTGGAGAAAAAAAAACCATCTCCATACCCACAGCCTCATCCCACCCTCAGCGAGCACTGGTCCTTGGGAATGGCCCCTGTAGACCTTGGCACTTGTAACTCACCATAGACCCCCGCCACTTTACTTTTTGTCTTCTATCCACCTGTGCTCCACCAGCAGCTCCTTTTTTTCAGTCTTGCTACTCCACAGTGCAGAAATAAGCAACAGTCTGTTGTACTTTGTGATGCTGATGCAAGGGAGCAACAGGGGATAGAGAACAGCTTGCCTTTAACAACATCGCTACAGCCTTTAATTCCAGGAGACAACTGAAATCCCATTTTTATCTTCCTGGCATTATGGGTCATTATCCTTTTACTGTTTCCAGCATTTTTTATTTTTTTTTTTAACATGAGAAGTAGAAAGGGAAACTTGAACTAGGTGATTTACCGTAATTTAGCTAAATGCTGTATAACACACTGCATTGGTACATTAAGTAAGTGCAACATGAGAGAATGTGCTTTATTATGCAAGAAGTGTTTTTAATTGCTCATTACTTCAATGCAGTTGTGCTTGGTGAACCAATACGGTGCTTTTACAGTAGTGCCAGTAGAATGAAACACAGTTATAGCTCAGAAAAATTCCCATATCTAGGTGCATCTCTAGCAGGCTTGTAAATTAACTTGTCAAAAGCTCAAAGAAGGCTGAGTCCTGGGAAAACTTAAAACTATAAAAATCCATAACACCGGTCTGCTTCTCTTTTTTTTTTTTTTGTCTAATCACAAATCTTTCAAGATCGCAACTTAAAAAAAACTTATTTAGTCTCATTGCAAGAAGGCCTAGGAACTAAACCTTAAACCCTGTCTGTGCACACCTTTGAAATCTCAGTCCCAAATTTGAAACCAGGTACAATTCTGCAGCTGCCTCTCATTTGTGAGACTGAACTCCACTTCAAAGAGCCCCAGTCTGGCAACTCTATATGCACAGATCACAGCTCAGTGGCACAGGCATGAAAAGCTGAAGTCCATGTGAGAAACAGAGAATGTGTTTCAACTTCAAATAGCTGCTCTTCCCAGCCTCTACCAGCTTTTATAATGCATGCATGGAAAAAGGAGAGAGAGACTGCAATTAGGAA
>VXAA01003459.1:40662-79286 GCA_013399115.1 Anseranas semipalmata
AAGTTGTTTAAAAAAAAAAAAAAAAAAAAAAAAAAAAAGAGTTATTTCATTCTGTTTGACCTAAAGTAAGCATTCTTGTAAGTCTCCAGAAGCTTAAGGTGAAGGGGGACTTTAGGTGAAGTAGCAACATGAAAGCTTAGCACCATACCCAGCTGGCAGGGTTGTGAAGGCAAAATCCCTGCCTGGCCAAACGCAAATCTGGTTACACAATCAGCTCTTTCTCTCCATCAATCAAATATTTATTCTAGGGAGTTTTTTCCCACTCTCTTTTTCCTTGCGTTTTATTTTCCTTCTTTCATTTCTTCACCTTTGATGCCTTACCTTGAGTTCTTTTCCTGCTAAGCATGATAGTAGAAGTGGCTTTTAAGAGGTGTTACAATCCTATAATCAGGGATTATTTCACAGCATGCACAACAAGTTCTGTCTCAGCATCACTTACAGGATCACCCCATTTTCTATCAGAGATTATCCTTCGTTGCTGGCAATGGAAAGAGAAGTCAGCAAAGTAACCAGTTTAAAACCCTGCGGTATGTTTATAGTCCAGCACTGTCTTCATGTAAAGCTGTGAAAGCCATGCTGGGGACATATATCCCCCAATTTTATGCATTGTGATCACCCAGTGTGGTATAATTTGGCACCAGGTCATACAGAGTTTACCTCTAGCACAGTGCAAAAGGTTTTGCCTTTCCTTTGGGGTCAAATGAGTTGCATTACATGCATGTACTTGGCTTAAAGTGTCATGAAACTGAAATCATTTAAACATATTTGAGAAGCCAGCCCCCGAAAATTTTCTATGTAGTGATGATCCCATTGTCTCAAAATTAGAGATGGAAACCATTCAAAACACAACAAGGATGATCCAAAACACCAATATAAGGGCCATCACACAAAGCAAATGGGAGCAAACTCCCAAGTAAGCAAAAGGAGGCAGTTCCTCATGCAATAGGTCTTAGGCTTATGAAACTCCTTGATGAAGGACATGGGGGATGCAGGAGGCTCTGGAGGACACTTGGCAAGTGACTCAGAAGAAAAATACATTTGGAGTTACTAAATAAACAAACCACAAAAGGATCTGGTTGTCACCTGACCTAAAAAGCATGTGAAGCTTGCTGCCCTCTCTCATCCCTGTGCACGCACATATTGCCACTGATGGAAACAGGATTTGGGGCTGGGCAAACCTTTGGTCTTTTCCATTCTTAATTGAATTTTCACTGATGTGAGATTTGTATATCTACATTTTAAAGTATAATTATATTCCCTTGATCAACGATAACTATTTCACTCTAAATTTCTTTTAATGAATTATATATATAAGCCTAGTACTATTTCTTGTAAGAACAAAAAAGTACTGCTTCTTATATGTTCATCAGCTTAATACAGTCAGGAGATCTAAACTCACCAGAGGCTTTCTTTCTTAGATAAGTAAATCTTTGCCTATTAAAATTTTAATTACAAATATCTGATATAAAGTTTAATCTTTGATTTATGAAATTACTGTATCAGGGTATATATTTATTTAATGTTCATTAAAAGGGGACAAGTGGAAGGATACATACGAGTCTAATTATTCTTGGTAGGCACTTCATGTTCAACAAGTGTCCAAGAGCAGTGGAGCAAGCTCAGGGAAAGCTCATGAGTTAGGAAAATGTGCTTTGCACCAAGTCAAAACCTTCAACAAGGAAGCAAAGTAATGCAGGACAGTGCGGAAAATGGAAAACTGCCTTGGGTTAAAAAAAAATAATAATAATTGCAAGTTGCCTCCTACAGAATGGAGGGCTCTCAAGAAGGACTGTGTGGATGGATTCCAGATCTCTGGAAATCACTGCTGAAGGTACCAGCAGTATGTTGTTGTAATCAGGATCGGCTGATTAACAAGAGGCCCCAAGCACCTTGAAGAGCTCTCCTTTCTCATCAGCCCTCCCTCTCATGTGCTTCTTGCCCAGCATATCCTGCAATTATGCAACTCATTTTTTCCTTTTTTTTTCCTAGATGTTCATCTCCTAGATGTTCTTTTCCCAAAACATTTCCACCCTTACACCAGCCTGATAGGAAAATCTTCAGCAAGTGCATGCAAACCCTCATTCTTATTCTTCCTCAGCAGGAGTTCAGAATTGATTTCCCCAGCTACCTGCCCAGATTTTCTCAGTGGTGATGGATCTAACTAAAATACATTTCTTCCTTCCTCCCAAGGCAACCCTACCCATGACACTACTAGATGTCTGGCAAGGCAGAAGACCACCACCCCCTGCTGCATCTCACCATCACCTGGGAGCTGGGTACCGGTTGCCTTGCTTTTCTCCCTCCTCTTTCCTTTCTGTGCTATACACATCTGAAGAGGCAAAGGAAAAAAAAATCATCAACAACAACAATTTTATTTTGGTACAAATTCAACCACCCAGGCTGCAGTTATGACTATCCTTTTACAGGCTTATCAAAGACAATTTCCAACACAGCAGCTCCCCATTCCCAGGAGGGCTGGGGACAACTGGGAGCTCATGGTTGCTCACTTTGCAGGTGTAAGCTTGGGAAGAGAATTTATCAGTGTCACACTGGACCTGCAGCTTTAACTAACACACACCGAGAAAATACCTAATCCCTCTCCCAGTTAAATCCCTGTAAAACCAGTGCATCTCCCTCATCTCTGAGAGCAGAGGGTTTTGATTTCAAGCCACTTTAAACAAGATGAAAAACCAGATCCCTTTTTAACTGGATTCAAACTGTTAAACACGTAGGCAGACCTGGCGCATGCATTTCTTTTCTTTCAGCAGCAAAAACACTGCTGATGTGAGCTGCATCTTCTAATGTCCCCCACGGGCGCAGCAGCTCCCCATGGCAGAGTGCTGTTTCTTCCCCATTTCCATTCCTGCTGTTCTCCTTTTCTTTTTTTTTTAATCAAAAGCCTACCCCCTGTGAACTGAGTGCAGCTGTAGGAAGCCTAGCAGGGTAAAGGAAGTCAGCACTGAATTTCACAGCTTTGCCTCAGCCACCAGCCATACAAAGCCGCCATGCACCTTTGTGCAGCACAAAGCATGACAATGGGGAGGCACAAAGCGAGGCAGCTTCTGCCCAATGTCCATGGATTTTTACCTCAAATCCACAAACAAATTTAACACACACAGGAGTCCAAGTGCTCCTGGTTTTCACACCTGTTGCAGCTTCAGATTATTCCCCACAGATGCTCCTCACTGGCAGACACCACCATGGCAGGAGGCACCACCTCGCTTCTGAGTCACTTAGAGAGAAAATCATTAATTTCAGTGGAGCCAGGCATGATTGCAAAATGGGGAATCTCTTTTTACATGGATATAAAAAGTCTAGGAAATGCTTGCTCCACAAGCATTCCAACATACTAGAGTGTGACCATCATGTTGCTTGTGGGGGAGAAGTCTATTTTTTCTGCTTTTTTCAAAATAGTGTCAATAGGAACAGAATTAGGCAGTTACCTGGAGTGGATGTTAGCAGAGCTCAAATAAGAAGGAAAAGCAAAGTCCAGGGAAATCTCCTGCATCTTCCAGCCATCTTTTACTCTTTAATTTTCCCCATAAAGTTACCCTAGCAATTGAATGTATTTTGCAGCTCTTTGTCTTAGGCCATTGAGGCATTTCTCACACAAGACCACACTACTGACTTTCAGGCTCATTTTCATCATTTCCACAGCTCCTGCCCCTGCTCCTCCTTGCGCACCCCCAGGACCCTCCATGCATGCATGGGCTTTTCCCCCAGCAACTCTGCAGCCTGTCCTCTCTGCTCCACCGCCCTGCCAACCCTCTCCATCACTCGCTCCCTTCCATCTCACTTCTCAAAGGTGACCTTCACACCACCAGTCCTGTGCCTGTGCTGGCCTCTTCGCTCAACTTGGCGTGATGCAGGGGCATAAACACAAAGCTACTGCACTAAACATCTGAGACCACACATTTTTTTTGCACATGGCTGTTTAGGTGTTCATTAGCTAAAGCCATAGTTTGGTACCTCAAGAGGACTTTTAGCTCAGAGGTGCTGAGGCTCAAAAGCTGTCAGTGACACTCAAGGGAATGGTTAGCATTCAGCAGGTTTTAGGGGAATTAGGTTGCCTATGGAGTGTCTTAAATATAGGGTTAGCTACATGAAAACCTTGTCCTTTTCAAGATATCAAATTACTCAAAAAGACAAGCAACCAAACAAAAGAATGAATTGACCATTACAGTGTTACTTCTGCTTTTCTAGGTGGGATATTTTTCACAAACAGGACTTTCTCCAGTATATTTCTCCCTCCAAAGAAGCCAAAGGAAAATTTTCTCAGCCTACCAGGCACACGTGTGCCCCACCAGCACCCCAGCACTGCAGAGAAGCTGGGCACAAAGGCACTTCTAGAGCCAAGCTACAGAGCTGCTCCCCAGCTTGCTTCTGCAGACTGTATTAATTTTTAAAAGAACTAAATTGATTTCTCATTTCATTTTCTCTAGCAGCAATGAACAAAATAGCTACATGGCAGAAATGCTCTCCTCCACAGCCTATTATAGTGTGTTAAAAAGCCATTAATTCCACGGTTTCCTGTCTTTAGCGAATAGGTTACTGTCACTGCTGAACTTAAGCAAGTGCCCAGCAGCTGCAAGGCAAACTCCCTTCAGTGCTCTCACAGTAGAGTTTCTACAGAAATCCCTGGGGACGATGATCCAGGATGGGTTCTAAAATCAAAGTTATGGTTCAAATGGTTTAACATATTCCTCTCTTCTTTCCCATTGTAGCAATCTTGACAAAGTGTGAGCCTTTATCTGTTCTGCTTTGGCAACAGAGGATGTCACTTCATGAGGACATTTAGATTAAGAATAGCAATCGACCATCTCTAAAACACATGGACACTTCCACAGACACCAACACTACCTCAAAGTTCAGCGTGTGCTTACTTAACTAGCATCCATATGTTCATAGATCTCAGTGTTGTGGGGCTCAAAGTTCACTGAAACCTTCAACACCACGAACAGCTGTGCTGTGCTCCAGGTAGATTGCTGTGTCTCAGAAAATATTTCAAGAACGACTGGAAAGCCAGAATGCTCACAAAAACATTGCAGAAACAAACTGCCGTGAGGTAGGATATGAGGTCTGGCACACGAGAGTTGGGAGTGTGACAAGTTTTCATTGAACCATTAAGTCCAGTAAACACAGTCTCTCAAGCGATTTTAACACAAAATTAAAATATATTGAAATTAACTAACTAGTATCTCTGGTTAGCAAGGTGGGCAATGAAGCAAATATTCCAATAAAATAACCTAATTTTCTTTATGCCTTCACCAGATTTGCACTTAACAAAAACACCTGCAAGCAGTTTACTTTGATTTAACATAAGATGAGAGCTGGGGCTAATGTGTGGCCCTCATCTTGTAGCACCTGCGTTCAAGGGCACCTGCAAAACACACACGAGACTGGAAACTGTTCTTCTGATGACATACATGAAGATGAGCTTTCCTTTCATGCCAACGGCTTACCCTTGCTAAGGACAAGGCTCCTGCTGCTGTGCAATTCATCTGGTCACTCTGATGTGGTCAAGCCCGTGGAGGAGCAGCCCAGAGAAGCCTGCACTCCAGTTAACCATGTTACAGCTCTCTAACAATGCTATGTTAGTCTTCGAAGCTGTCAAAGCAGCATCTTAATACAACTCTTTTTCACAATGAAAAATATTAGCACTTACAGAGTTCTTAATATCTATGCAAAGCAAACTATAAATAATTCATTTAATCCACATGCATCTGCATCATTTGAAATGCATCAGTGCTTTTATAAATACAGTGCAATGAACTTACACTGCACAGAATAGACTTGGGGGCATTTGGGCTATCCAAGTATTGTTGATCTGAGTGTCATTATTAAAGGTAAACTGAAATAAATTACCTCAGTTACTGCAAGACAATTTTTTTTCAGCATGGTAAATAAAACTTATTAGTTTTAGGTCATTAAATTCAATATTAGACTTAAAAAGAACCTAGAGAGTCTATAATGTTATTAGTAAAACATGTAATAAAACATACATGCCTCACTATTAAAGATAAAAGAACTGCTCTATTATATTTAGATATTAGTTATTAGTGCATTTTTCAGAAGGACTTTGATGTAAATGCCTAGCTGCCATTCTCAGATGCAAGCTAGGCATGCAGCCATTCTGGCTCTCGCTGAGGGGCAGATTTCCAAATAACTAAGCCATTTCTGAAAATGCCATTCAGAGGCTTTTGCTAAGTTACCCACTATTCCCCTTCGGATAAGAACAAATAATATTTTGCCAGTGTTTCAGCTGCAGCAAGTGGGCAAGGACCTTGGCCAGCAGTGCTTGATATTCAGATTTTTGGATTAATCAGCTTCCTACAACCCTAAAGGCATCCTTTGGTTTCCTGTGCTCCTCGCTGCTTGAGTACATTGTACTTTTTATCTCATCCTTTATTCTTTTTGTTTGGTTACAACCTCTCTGCAAGAACTGTCTCGCCGTGTCTGGCCAGTGTCTGGCACAAAGAAGATGCACTCCTGGCTGGAGCTTCCAGTCATTAACGTGCAGCCCCAAATCCTGACAACAGCCACCACAATATACACTCTGTCTTACAAGATGCCAACAGCAAGGCTGGAAAAACATCTTCCAAGAAGTAAGTAACGATGGCAGGCTGCGCCCAATCAATCGCAATAACCACGGGCTATATATTATAGGTTTCTATTATGTTTTTCTAACAGCAGCGACAGCCAAGTACTTTCAGTGCGTGCAAAATGTATTTGCCATTACATTCAAAGAAGAAAAGAAGAGCATAAGTCTCCATGAGTGGTGTAACGTTTCAGTCTCTACCGCTTGCTTAAGCATCGAGCACGATTCCACCTCCCGTGAGAAGGGAGGAATGCCCCGAGACACAGAGGGGCAGATTCACAGCGGGTGGAATCACTCCCTTGGGCCACAACGGCAGCACCCATAACCCGACCGGCTTCTTGGGACGCGTCCAGGCAATGACTATCAATTATTGTTCAGATGACTGAGTGGTTCTCCAGGATGAAATACCAGCACCCTTCTTTATCCCAGTTTTGGTTCACCATTACTGGAACATTGGAGCATCCCAGAAAGCTTTTCAGAAACCTGAGCTAAAATCCCATGTCAGAGGAACACAGGAAAAGCTAGTAATTGTAAAGCCTAATTACAAAGTAACGTGGAGCTTGAAAGCAGAACTGCTGAGCAGTTAGAGACTTGCCTAATGAGTAGCCCATCTGTCATCCACAAGTGGGCTAACAAAAGGCCTGCACAGGACACTTGTGGCAATGTATGGAGGAGGATATGCAAACGAGGAAGTATCCAAATACAACATTTAAGATACACAGTATGAAATGAGATGCTAATTGGAGCTCGCATGCATACTTAGCATATGGACAACATAATTATAGTTGTACAGTTAAGGGAAGTTCACACTAGAGAAGGAGAATGGAACGGCACAGGGTGCGATGCTGTGAAAAATGAGCAGAGTGCAGGAGGAGGAAAGGGATGGATGGGTCTGGAAGAGAGATGCAGTTTGGATTCTTCGCACTCACTGCTGGGCAGGGGGATGCAGTTTGGTCACCAGAACAATTTCAAACTTTTTATACTATATACCTACTATACTATACCATATGTACTGTATACATAATGTTATCGTGAAGAGAGAAACCTTCACAGTAATGTCAGTGTTATCTTATGGAACAGGGCAAATCTAAGCAATCGCTATCCCTGGAAGATTTGGAACTAGAAACACACTCTGGAGCAGTCAGCTCTGGTCTATGAATTACATTGGTCCCTTATAGAGTGCTCTTACCGAGTCAAAAAAACAATGTCCAGGGCTGTGGAAGACACTGAATGCAGCACCTGATTAAACAAAATATTCTTTATTCTCCCTGAATCACTAGATAAAGATGCAAACTGGAATTAGAAATTACAGCAGCATCACAGAAATTCTGAGTTTCAAAGTTCCAAATTTGGCACATCTCTCACTGCGCACAAGTAAATTTAATTACAATTCTAATAAAAAAAATGCAGACACATCCACAAATCAGCCTCAAGTTGCAATTTAAAGCTGAGGGAAAGCCTGTGGTCTTTGCATTGGAAGTGTAGTTATGTCAGCTTTGAGAACAGTTCTCTCTTTTTTTTTTTTTTTCTCTAGTTCCTTTGAAATCAATGGAATGACAGAGCTATCGATCTGAAATATGTTATTTCCACTTGCCCACCACGAATTGAAAAAAATGCTTAAACATCAGTTCATCCCATCAATTTCAGTGAGTTTTCAGAATATTTTAAATTGCCATCCTGAAGAGAAATACTTATCTTCTTTGGAAAGGGAAAGGAAGGAAATATAGATTTGAAGAGCTGAGGACTGAATTTTGCAGATCCCTGAATGATCATGGCATTTTGTTACATAATTTAACAGGAGGAGAAGGGAAGCAAGGACAGACCACAGGTATCTATGTTTTGTGCAGATTCTCCACAACACTTTGCTCATCACTCATTTTATGACTTTTAAATAGGCAATTTTTCTGCTAAGCCATTTCAGCACTCTTGCTGTACTAAGGTTTATTGGTTTGGCTTAGGTGTTTTCAGACAGTCTTTCATTTGCACTTGAACTGAGAACATGAGACCAATAGGAATGTGTGCTTGGAAATCAGGCTATTGGTCTTTCATCTTGCTTATCAGGGACCTTGATCAAGATTTCACCATTTAGCCAGCTAGACAGACATATGAAAAGCAACTATCATTCAGAAAAGTAATTAATGTTGTAAAATGGCTATGGGTCCTTACAGGAATGACATTGCAGATTGGAGACTTGCCCTTAAATGCCAAGTTACTCTTGGGTAAATCTACAGAACATCTATTGGCTTAAAAAATTTCTCTAGATATATTAAAATCGGTATTAGTGGTATTAGTAGCACAGCAACAAGACAAGTCCTTTAAAATATCTATACAGATTTGCACAATACAACTTCGTACTTCTCTCATACAGAAACAATATGTTAGTAATTCAGATCAGGCAAGATCTATGTTAAATTGCACTGGAGTCAGTGAGAGTACATGGGAGGAGGGAAATGGAGTTAAAAACATGCCAGGACTGGACCCTTAATGAAAGTGTATATGGCACCAGTATGTGATTGTAACTGGAAAAGCACGGGAAATATTGGTTTTGCACAGAAGACTTCAGTTTTGTGGAAAAAAAAACTCCTTACATTCATGAAAAGATATACTTATCAGAGGGGAGATGCTATACACAGCTCCATGGTGATACTCCATTCTCTGTTCCTGTAAAAGCTTGTTTAATTCATTATCATTCCCTCATAGTCTAGCAAATAATAATAATAATAATAAATAGCTGCAAAGGTCTCAATACATCACCTCTTCCTTCATTATGACCATTAGGATATCAGTGCTGAAAAGGGATACTAAAATAACTCTGAACTGCAGCACACCTCATATCTCCATTAACATTCTTCCCAAAGAGTGGCTACGGGGAGCACCATTCCCCCAGAGTATGCAGCCTGAAAAAGAGCTCCTGCCCACCGCAGGTGTTTTTGTGAAGGTGTGTATTGTCTGCAATTGCTTTCCTGTGCAGCTGAATTGGTGGGAGAAGCCAGAGACAGCTGTGCTGAGGGCGGCTGGGGAACACGTTCGTTCAGCACAAGCCTTTAGCAATCTCTCTTTTCATTACAGGTATTAGAATTGTTCCCAATGGGCATAGCAGACAATGAAAGCCAAACACGAGGAAGGATTTGATCCAGTTCCCTATTAAATTCAGAAGAAAGCCTAATAACTTCTGTGATAATCGGAGTTGGACTGGAACCTACATGAATGGCATACCATGGATCATTTTATTCTTGCCAAAGCTTGTTCAGACTGCAGCAATTTCCAGTGGGAGCTAGAATCTACGTCCCCCAAACAGTTCTACTCCAGCAAACACTACGTGCATTAATTCCAGTATTATTTGGTTTTCCCCTGCCTAGAAAACGTACGGCAGCATAGGACAAAAAGAGCACATGGCGTGTGTGCAAGCACCAGCCCAGCTGCTGCTGGACCACTGCTTGCCAGTTGCTTAGCAACACTTCACCTCTCTGCTGGAAAAAAATGGTTTGATGAGCGAAAATAAACCAGAAGATTTGTTTATGGTAAAATAATGACTGTGATAGTGCTTCAACCACTTCTTCCAACTATGTACTATATCACCTACAAAATGCTGGGAACTCTTTGGAACAAAGGTTGCAGCTTTCAATGCCTAGCTATGAGCCCACTGGAGGTACTTAAATAAAAAATGGCAACAGCAGAGCAGTGGTGTTTGCATACTTATTAATCAGGAGGAAAACTGGAATAGGAATTTGAAAAGTGAATTTTGGGGCAACCTATTTTAGCTGCCCCCACTTGAGCAGGGAGTTGGACAAGATGATCTCCTGAGGCTCCTTCCAACCTCAACCATTGTGTGATTCTGTAATTTCAGGAGCAAAGAAAAGAACGGGGGGAATAAAGAAGGGAATAAAAAGAGGGACCCAGGGAGCGAGCCAGTGAAGGGAAGACACTGATGTATATTCATGCCTCACTCACCAGTTATCCATTTAGCCTCTGGGTCATGGATTTTGAAATCATCACTGAAGAGATCTTCCACTGTTATCTTCTTCTTCTGAGACAAGCTGTTATCTTCAACTGTAAAACATTCAAAACCAAACTGCCATTACTTATACTCTGAAATGTATCTGAAAGTATAGCAACTCTGAGTAGTGCTATATCATATCTCATTCAGAAATGGTCCACATTAAGCTTTCTGTCATTCATAAGCTCCTTCACTTCATCAATATCAGAAAAGGACCATCTAATAGTTCATAAACAGAAACCTCCTGGTTATTTATGCCTGGACTCAACAACTACAAAGAGACCAAGAAGACACCTTTTTGACAGAAACTGATAAAAAAAGATATAAAAAGTCATGCAAACACAGTCAGAGATGTCAGAGCACTACAGAATTCTGACTATTCTTAACAATATTAAAGCTGTTCAACATTGACTATTCTGAAACCATTAGTTACCTCAATAAAATAAAATAAAACGTAAAGTGACCTAGATTTTAGGGCTGATATTTTTTCCTTAAAAACTGTCGTGCAGAACCACACTTGCAAATGTATTTAGCCTTGTAAGGATTCAGACAGATTATTTTAAGAATTCACAGAAGATTTTCCTTAGGAATCATACACCTAACTGCAGAGATATTTTTGAAAAAAATTATGAGACATACCCCTAAATCTTTATGTGGTACATGTCTGCCCTATACTGATTTTCTTTTTTAGTGGAAGGATATAGTTTCATTTGCAAACACAATAGCAGCACTGAAAAGTGGACAACTTTTAAATTGAGGAACCAAACTGCCAATTGAAGAGTCTGGAAGATCCACTTGTAGAGAGCAGCACCCTTCATTTAGTTCACTCTTCCTAGCTCTACTCTATAGCACATTCCATTTTCCCCACAAAGAAAATCTTGTTGTATGCTTCCTCCCTTGTCCTTTATACAGTCAAATAAAGTCTTGTGCAGTACAGCAAGAGCCCCTGCCAATCTGCATAGAACAATTCAATGACAACTTCAAGACCAAAAGCGTAGCATCATTGCAGAAAACCATATAGTACTGGAAATTAGCATATGGGTTGCCAAATTTCTTAAACAAGCAATTAAATAAATCACATCCAATGGGGCTCTGAGGTACAGCATGTGAGGGAATTCACTAAGTCTTGCTTTCCTGGGCACCACCTTCAGTGGTGCTCTTTGGTACTCATGCTGCTGGAAGTCCTACCATCACAGCACACAGTGTAGTGTGCTTCCTCTCCGCATTTCTTCAGTCTCAGCCAGTGACTACCAACATATTTCTGTCTGCTTATATATTATTATTACAAGGAAATCTGTCTCATCCAGGATGCCACCAAGACTGAACATGTATGAGTCAAACCAAGTATTGAGTAAAACCAAGGCACAAAATTAAACACTTGAAGTTTGCCACAGGTAGTATCTTCTCCTCTGCAAAAAAATATACCTTCTCATTTCCATCAGCACCTCTCCACTGTGTAACAGTTCTCATAAACATAATGCAGAGGCACTCGGATCTATAACTGAAGTGTTTAAGTTGAATCGATTGATCATTGGGCTTACAGAAGAAGAACAAAAGTGCTTAGATAATATGAAAATGGATTTTAATTTCCTCAAAGACAATTTTTAGAGAAAACCTGAAATCCACAATTTTCTTTTTGATTAACATACTCTTTCTTTTCTTTTTCCACCAACAGATTTTTTTGTTGTTGTCGTTAGGACAAGCAATCATTTTCTATGAATAATTTGTTCCCAACACTCAATTCTTTTGCTGAAAAAATATTTTCATGAAAACCTTTCAATCAGCCTTAAGCACATGTGCTCTTTGAAGCAAAATGTGAGGCCACATTCTGAGTATTTCCACAGCAGGTCGTGTGTACTTCAGTGTCTCTCCTCACCGCAGCATCCTCATGCCTGGGGTCTGTTGGTATCATGCAGCCTTTGGTACCTTTGGTTAGTACTAACGTTGTTACAATGACTGAACACACTGGTGATTAAAAGCAGTGGAAACAGACTCTTAGAAGCCATTTGTTAGAGGGAAAAAAGTCTTCTCTACTACACTAAAATGAAGCCCCTAAGCTACCAGGGACCACTGAAACTTAACTCTCAGCAATACTTTGTTCCACCAAAAAGTGTTTCAATATAAATAATTTTTACTAAATTAAAAGAGATTCTTCAATTGTCATTTTTTTTTTTTTTAAAGTCTGATTGACTTTTCAATCACACTGTTTAGTTTGGCTTCCAAAGTACCAAGACATATTAAAACAAGTCCTCTGCCAAATCCCTCTATGTCACAGCATTATGCCAAGTTCTTCTGCATAATTTTATTTACTAACATGGAAAATATAGGTCAGAAGAACTCCAGGAAACTGTTCCATTTAGTTCCCACCACGGTGCAAGGCGCTAGCACTGGGCACCCAGGGAGATCAGGCAATGCAGAGTAGGATATCGGGGTGTAGTTGGTTCAGGCGCTGCTTTCCAAAAGGAACATGGACACGCTGTTCCCCATCATGAAGACATAAGGAAAGGCACAAGAGAACCTCTGTGCTGGAGCTTTGGGAAGGTCAGGGCAGGAAGCCCTTCTCATTCCCTCTTTCTGTGCAGGATGGAGACAGCCAGTCCAGGGGCTGCATCACCTCTATACCTTCACAGCCCTTCAAACTCCTTGTAAGGGACAGAAGGAAGAAGGAGAGGGATTGACTGAAGCATGCACACACATCAGCCTCCATAAGGCTTGTCTTGATGCGATTCCCTTACAGTCTCTGGCACCATAGTATAATATTAGCTGCAGTAGGTCCTATAGTATGCTGTGGACAATGTTAATCTCGGTCATAGAGGTGGGGAGAAAATGAATTCATTAATAAGCTATCAGTCAATGACCTTTTGGTGAAAAATTCAGATTTATTGACCTCTCATCTAACACATAGGCAAGTCAGAACATTCATTAAGAATGCCTGCTCCATTCCTCTGGCCTCAGTAATAACAACCATTTCTTTCAAGCTTCCTCTCAACTCCAGCAATGCTCGGAGGCTGCTTGATGGGTCAGGAAGTCTCAGTTACTTTTGGATGCCCACCTTTCTTTCCATCATCCCTGGTGCTCAGCTACAGGTCGATGTCAGATGCTTTTCTCACACATGTCCTGGGCTACTGTGTGCTGCAAACTCATGGGTACGTCTTTTTTTTTTTTGTGTGTCCACCTCTTGGCAGGCCTGACCCAGCACACCAGAAGTTCTCATCCCACCCCAGCATGCCTGCTCAGTCCTTGGGCAGACCTGATCCCTGTTCCACCCCAGCAGAGCTCCCCATACACAAAAGGCAAGTGGTCAGAGCAAGGCAAACAGGCAGCACCTCTCCATTTTGTAAAATCCCACTTTTTTATTGACTAATAATACACATTCATGCATAACAGTTGTGAGCAAACAAATTACAGTATTACACAGCTGGTCAATGGATATTTCCTTGCTCTTGCTGAGTAGCAAAAGCCATCCTAAGTGCACAAGGTGATGTGTTTGACTATCTGACTGTGTGCTGCGAATTAATGCTATACAATGACTACCTTCAGTACCATCTCTGTCAAAAACTTTTCTCATGAAATTTGTAAAAATTTTAATATGGGATTGGGTGTACTTTTTTTTTTTTTCTTCCAGCTAAAGGTCATATTTGAAAGGAAAAATTTTGACATCCCTAAAGCTTTAAATATCAGGAACAGATATACAAAAAGTCCTTCTTAGCCTCACTTTCCAAATACAGGGGCCCCGAAATGATCTTTTTCCTAAGCAAAATATCTAATGAAATTTTGGGAGGGATATTTTTAATCAAAACTTTTGCAGAACCGGGTCTTCTTTTCAGCTTTGACATGTATGTGTGTGCACACCTACACATCTATAAACATTTGCACGTTTGTACAAATACACATGCACCTCGGCTAGGATGGGACTCATATAGACACCATATGCTGCTACAAGTGAGCAACTGTCAATTAGGAAAGTCTCAGTCCTACACTTTTATCATTTATATGAATAGCTTCACATTTTTCAAAGGTGGGTGGAATGGCAGGACACACACACAAAACCACAGACTCCTTCAGCGTAGGCAATTGCATGCATGTGGTATACTACAGTGTAATTAAATGCAAGCTTTTGCCAGTTACTGCTTCTTTCGTGAATGTTGTTCTGAAATATCAAAAGATATGCAACTCATAGAAATGTTAAAGTTTTATTAGGATTTTATAAAATAAGACTAGCATTAGCTAGCAATAATGCAATGCTATTGTAACTACAATGTCTGCTGAATGCAAAGAGCATTGTTCCAAATTTACAAGCTAATCTTAAAGTAGGGTGAGTGATCTGCCTCTCAGAAACCCAAACCAGCAGGGATTTCAGCATTTCTGAAGCTGAATCCAGAGTCAAAACCTTTTTTTAAAGCTCTGGACTGATTTGCAAAAGAATCTTGGAGAGATATATAAGTCCTTTTTTCCTCAATCATTAAATACCTTAATCAGCATCTGTTCTGCTAAACAAGCCATTCCCATTACCCACTGTACCACTCTTGCATTTGCCAAAGTCTGCCCTGACTTTCACATTGTGGGGAAATGTCATCCTCATGATGCAAGTTATGGTTCCAGATAGCCACTTTTCTTTGTCTGAGCATGGGCTGCAAGCCTGCATACTGCACTGTAACCCAGGCATGCACCAAACTGCTCTCTGTAGGCACTGTGTGATGTTCAGCACCAGTTTTAGAACATCTCTGCATTGCATGCCTTGGTGTTGCACTGTAAAACAGTGCTTCAAAACCAATGGAAAAATACTAAAAAAAGAATGGTTTCCCAGCCAGGGAGAGGGTCAAGATAGGTACAAATGAGAAATGCAGAGATGAAATGCAAAAATATATTTGTACGAGCATGACAGTGTCAGGTTGGACTCCACTATTATCATCAGAAGAAATATTTAAGCATGTGAGGTGGTCTCAAGCATTGTGCTTGCCCATGCCAAACCACATCACTTCGCTTGAGAGACTCAGTAAAGCGGATTTTTTTCCAATGCCATTCTCACACTTGCCAGCAGCTCCCCATGAACATCCATGAAACTGCTTTGCCTCCTTCCTTCGCTGTCCTCCTATCCCTTCCTTGGCTCTTGGCTCAAATATCCATCACTTTATTCTCAGTTTGGCTACCAAAGGATAAACATTTCTTCTTCCAGTGAACTATTTTATGGCAGGTAAATGCAGATTCTGCTTCTCCTTTTGGACAGACTCCTCTGTCTTCCCCTCTTCTACCTTGTTGGGAAGTGCTATCCCCAGTCAGGATTAGCAATGTAGTGTTTGTTACCTTTGCCAAGTCAGCCTCAATGTCTCACTTAGCACTGGCTGGTGGGCAGTGCCTGTGAAATGAGCTTCCCATTACCCTGTTCCATCGCGTGTCCTCATAACAAGCTCCAGGGCCAGTGGCCCAAGAGAAGACTGAACTCAGCTGCTGCCAAGCCACAGCAGCAACCTAAGCTATCTGATTTTATCCTTGGCAGAGTCTCACCATGAAGCAGTCTGGATCCACAATAAAAAAAAAAAGAAGCAGTATTGAGCTCAGAGTTTTTGTATTTGCATGCAGGGGATACTTCTGAAACACCACTAAGGAAAAACAAAACAGAACAAAACAAAACAAAACAAAACAAAAAAAAAAAAAAACAAATTCAATTTCAGCAATTCAGAAATCTCAAAAAACATGAATTGAAATTTGAGCATAGAAAATGACTTTGCACTTTCCTAAGTTTTAAAAACAGAGACTTTCTCTAAGGTGATATTTGGAGCTCTTGCTAAATATGCACTAACTGGATGATTTCTGTGCATATATGTGTTATGCATACATATACAAATACAGACTGTCTTTGTGTATGCACATACAAATAAAATAAACACACAAATACACATATGAATTTTACTTAATACTGAATGTGTTCATTTCACGTTCCCATTTCATACTATATAACACAAAAGGTCATCATAATAACCCATATTTACTTGTGTTTTCCTAAGAGAACATCAACTACAACGTCTCAGTGTTCAGTACACCTTTTCTGTCTCAGCTCTTACTTGTACAACAGCACTGTAGTATCTAGTCATAACAGTTATTAGTGGATTTTGTAAGTCTTTGTCTACGGAGAAAGGTAGTAAGGTTCAGAAGTCCTAAACGAGGTTTATAGCAGAGCCCAGAACTGAAACTAGAGCTGCTAAATCCTCATTAGATATTCTGACCATCCTCATAGAGATATCCTTATTACAGGTGGTCACATAAAAGGAAAGACTTGTGACTTGGACTGTTTTTAGTACTGCACAGGTATGTTCATGCTCCTCCTCATGTATCCACCTACATGGAATCCTGCTCTTGAATGGAAGCTGTACCCATGTTCTCATCTATGCAGTGAGAGCCACTGACAGCTTCTTGAAGGCCACAAGTATGGGTTTAGGAATTTATGATTCAACATTCATTGTTTAAAAGTCTGGGACTACACTTCCTTAAAATAGGAGGTAGCATTTCCATACGTCATGGCTAAGGGACAATTTTCATCACTGCATATAACTGTTGCCTGATGTGAATATAGACAACAGACCATGCCCAAAACATCTCAGAGATGAACTGCTGTGTTCAAAGGTGTTGATCTGAACCCTAGCAAAAGTAATTTAAAGAATGATTCTTAATTAAGTTTAACCTTAATTAATTTAATTACTTAGCTACTCTGGCATGACCATGTGATACTTGCATTTACTTTGAAAAATTCAGGATAGCATGAAATAAACTGAACATGGCATGACGTTATATAACCAAAAGGATATCATAGTAATTTTTTTCACTCATTTTCCAGTTAACCCTGTGAAGTCCTGTATTTCTTGATTTATCACTCTGTCCAGTCTATTTTACAACAGGACTATTGAGTAAGAATTGTGTCACGGAAGATGGGCTAAATCTGCTGAACTGCATGTCAGTTCACACACTTTGAGCTCCTAGAAATTTCTGCCCCACAACTCCTACCTCATTTTTCCACTTCTCCACCTTGTGCTCTTTCACTTCCTATGGTTTCATTTCTCCCTTGTCACCTCTCTCCTCTTCAGCTCTTCACTTGCACGTACTCATCCAAGGAGGAGACCCTTTTCTTCTCCTTTACATCCCTCTACCTGTGACCTTCTGCCTTCTTCTGTGTTTTGTAGCTCCTAACCCTTTCTGACACTGAATTCTATGTCTTTTTTTCGCATTCATTTGTCTTTTCATATTCTCATCACAAGCTTCTCAGAGCTGCAAAAACACATTATTTCTTCTGCTTAAATAGTCATGGAAATTTAGAGGGCTGTATAAATATGTAATAATCAATAATCACAATGATATCACATTAAAATTCAAGCCTACAACCTCAGCAGCCAGTGTAAGAGAAGTAATTTACAAAAGTTATGTGCGCAGAACTTTGCTGAAGCTTGGAAAAAGGACTAAATTAAAGAATCTCTTATTGGGAAGTTACTAATTATTTGTTGTACTTAAGTGCTATCTAGCACATACCTATCTGTAATTGCTTTGTAAAGCTGAGCCACTCTGGTCTGATATAAAAATCAATATAGTTGAATGGGAAGGGATTTAGGTGTCTACCCATAGGCATCTAATACCATTAGAGACGCTCTGGGATATGCCACCCAACTGGTGGCTTCAGCTCCATGTGAGCATGGACTTCAGGAAGTCTCATGTCCTAACTGACTGCCCCATGTAGGTGTCTAAGGTACCCTGTCCATCTAAAATGACACTTGCCATCTATGTTTAGGCAACCAAGTTTCACCTTGGTACCTTCAGCTCAGTGGTCTTGATCTTTGAATCAAAATGTAAAACTCTAAAACAATCTGCTTAAGAATGGTCTTGAACTCAGCATCCCATCAAGCTAAAGAACAGGAAGGATGATTCATTTGATGTTGACTTTGCAGTCAGTTTGCAATCCCTTTACCCTTGGAAGTGTAAAATTAGAGAAGAAAAACAGAACTAAAGTGACTTAAAGGTTATAAATACCTGGTGTCAGGAGTATAACAGAGGTGACAATCAGGGAGCAGATAACAAGAATAACAAGTAAGGCAATTGCAATTCCTTTCCAGTTTCTTTGTGGAGGATTACTTCCCACCAGCTCCTAGAAAAATCAAAGGAAAGCAAACATTTAGAAAAGGCACTGAGACAAGGAGACAAACAGCAGAATCTAAACAGCAAGGTATTCCCACGGAACTGTGCCATGTGGCCAAGGTGGGGCAAGCAGGTAAGCCAAGCACAATTCATTCCATTATAGCATATTGTGGTATTAATGTAATTCCTCCTAAATCAGATTATGTGACAAGTGCAGTACACCCCTAGGATGCTCAACAGTGTAACCCACACTTCCCACTGCCTCCTCGCATACCGGCACTGGCTGCGCACACCAACACTCAGCTCACTTGAGGAAGGCCAATTTCCTACCTCCCCTCATTATGTCTGAGTAAAGAGATTTCCAGTAACTTTCAAGAGATGGTTATAATAAGATGCCAGAGAGGAATACAGGAAGATAAATAATTCACAGGGCTATGTGTGGAGATAAAATCAGTGTGGATATTCCCATGGTGACCTTTTTTGCCTTCCCAGAAAACATAACAAACTCAAGCCACCTTTCATTCATTCCTGTGTTGGTAGGTCTAAGCACATGAAGCCAGGCTTCATGTCTAGCATATCCATTATATTTAACCATGTCCTCAAAACTTTAGAATAAAAGTTCCATCACTATTTACTAACTAGCTTTGACTTCAGCATGGTTGTACCATAGATTCAGTATAGTATGTATACAGTGCCTCTGTTCTTGAAACTGAGGTTTTTATGAAGTGCTGTGTTCACATGCACAAGACCTTAAATATTTATTGCACTTTATCCCTTTCATGCTTGTTGCTGGATTTCCCTTATCACCGTACACTAAATGTGAATTTATGCATGAATTGAGGCAGCCACAGGAATTGTATGAATTATCTGTGTTCTCCACTTTCCTGGAAGGATGACTTCCCTCCAGAGATCAAACCTCACAGCCAGAACAACTCTAAAAGCTCCTCCTCCATATCGACCTCACTGATTTTAGGATTTTTGCTTCATTTCATAAATTATTAGGGATGGTGGGTCCAATACAGACCTGCTGGTACTTCTTTAGAATCTTTTTTTGTCGTGTTCCCCCCTCTGCCCCCACCAAGGAAGACATAAAGCTTATAATAGAGCAAGTGTTTCTGGAATCCAGAGAGCTTATTTAACTTGCTGTAATTTATTTATTTTTTCCAAATTTTTCCATATCAGGAATCCATTTTACAGAAAAATTTAATGTTGAAACTCTCTTCCTATACATTTGGAGATCTGTTCATTACAAAGGCTATAAGCCTGCAATGGAGAGCCAGGCTTCAGCCATTAAACATCCAAGGTAACACCTGTATTTCATTAATTATTCTAGGTCTGGAATGGGCACAATGGTTCTCTTCCTTCTAGCAAAGATGTGCATAGGTTAGCATCCCCTCCCCTCTTTGTTTTCCCTGCAGTTGCATTTGGTTTTGTATTTCAAATGCAAAATAATTAGAAGGAACAAATTTATAGAAAAATCTGAAAAGTAGGTCAGGAGCCTTGAGAAATGTAATTTTGCCATCAAGCAAACAGAATATAAATACTTGCATTTTTTTATAGCATCTTCACTCTAGGCACTTTTACAAATATTAATTAATTTAGTCTTAGAACACTTTTATTGGGAAAGTGTTACAGTCCCCATTTTACAGGTAATGCAAATCAGGCTCAAAAGAGAGTCTGTGACTTTCCCAACATCGCATGTAAATCAGAACTAAAGCCAGGAGAAAAGGCCAGGTCTTATTCGTAAGTGGCAGAGATATTTTTCCTTCCACAGCAGGGCACAGTGGGACCTAACAGGATGATGGGAGAAATGGGAAGAAGCAGCTGAAGAAACACAGTGTGTCTGCCCAACCACTGCCAAGCCCTGGCAGTGCCTGAAGGACAAACAGACAGAGATAACATGCAGGCAGCACTGTAGGAGTGACGGAAACACCCATATTCCTGAAAACAAACTAACCTCCACCCTCCCAAACTGTTCCAAGTTTTAAATTTGACAAAAATGGTTCATGGGCTTGAATTAGATCTACAATCTCAGATGCAGTTCAAAAATAAAACCTTGCATTCAGTGAGATTTCCCCATTCACAAACTTGCTTAAGCTTAAGTATATCAATACTTCCATTGAATCTGTTATTGTATCACAACCCCATTAATTCTTTAGTCATCCAGTCAAAACTGGAGCGAAATCACAATAACCAACTCTGGGAATTTCTAATATATCAAGAGGAGGAAAAGTATTCATAAACAAAACTTCAGGTTTTAATACACTGTAAGGAGGCAGAAATGAAATTTTTCATTTTGCTTTCAAAATTCTGTCAGAAATTTTTCCTGATAAAAAGCAAGAAGAGATACATAGCATTTCAAAGAAAGGTAAATAGCTTTATTCAGCACAGGCTCGGACAGCAGCTTTTTTGTTCTCAGTCATTTGAAGTCTCTTTCAATGGAATCACTTGCAGGAAATCTGCACACACACCGTATCATATATGCTAACACGCATGCCTTAGGTCTTTTCTACCTGTATTTCTGTTAATTCCAGAGGGATGCTGCTGCACCATTATGACCAGCCTTCATCTCCAGCAGATTACAGCCTCACCACTGATCCCTGATAACCCATGCCCTTGGCAGCAAGCTCCCACCCCTTAAAAAGAACTTATTCCAAGCAGACATCAGCTGCCTTTTCACATTGCTCAGGAAAGCCTCTGTGCTGGCTCCAGAAGCCAGGAAGGTGTTTAATTAAGCCCTAGGCAGGTAGAGATTCAAGTATATAAATAACACTCTTGAAGTGGCACCTCAAAGGGTTTGTTTCCAATGTGCAGCACAAAGGTATAATTTGCTCATTCCTGAAAGATCCTAGCATGCAGATGTAAATACAGAGATCCAAACCCAGCAGCAGATACCCCTCCTGAACAGCAGCTGTTAATCCTAAAGATGCCATTTTGTCTTCAATACAAAAACCTGAGCATATTATACAAGTGAAAATAAACCAAGCATGCACAATTTCTTCTCTGATGAAATGATTCTACTAAAAACAGTGTAGAAGGGAACATTAAAACGAAGTCAATTGTCTGTGGGAGTCACCTGCCCTCTGCTTCCTATGAAGAGCTAGCACAAAGCCTGCATGGTATCTGCAAGCAAGCTAAAGCCCTTCAGCCTCTTTTTTTTTTTTTTTCTCCTTTTTCCCTTTGCTGTTTGTTTTCCACCCCCCTACTCTCTCTCTTACATAAAACCTTAATTGTTTCTGGATTAGGAAAGTGAAACAGATGTTACCACAGGTTTTAAAACAAGCACCCTTCATTGATGCTACATATTAAAAACTATAAATGTTATCACTTTCATCTTCATTTATGATTGAAAAATAACGCTACCCACCTGTGAAGTTGACTTTGAAACCATAAATCCAGACATCTATAGTATTTTAAGACTCCAAAATGTGGATCTGTGGTGACATATTTTCCTGCCTGTGAAAGAATCACTGCACTGACATGTTATGGATGAAGGCTGGATGTGCTCCAATCCAAGATGCTGTCAACAAAATTATTTCTGGCATATTTATTTGAAACCTGCCAAAAGTCTGCCTGCATGGTGGCCATAATACAATAATATAATGGCTTCTTAAAACAAAAACTCAGTCACAACTTTTTTGTTTGTTTGTTTTTTAATGCTATGTCAATATTGTTAAATGAAAGAAAGACAATGCAGATATCACTTGTAAAGCATTGGTGTTATTTAATAAGAACTATACATCCTAGACCAAAATCTCTGAAGTATCAATAGTGGGCAGGTCATGGTGGGCCTCTTAATCCTTTTCAACACAGAGTTGCTACTTCTAGGTTTAAAGAAAAGGGACTGAGTGTATATCCTATCTGGTATTATGCACTTACAGACCATACACAATACATAAACCGATCTATGTCTGCTGGAAATATCCCAGTGGCATTGCTAAACATGCAGACAGGAAAATGAGCTCTCCTCTCAGTTGTGTCAGTGTAAATCAGAAAGAAAAATAAAATAAAATAAAATATGAATGGTAAGAAACAAAAACAGGTGCAAGATCTTTTATTGGCTTCAGAGGTGGTTGGATGGGGCTTATAGCAGTGCCTTTCCATATCTGCCATTCTTGCAAGCTCTGCTTCTTGAAGTTTTGATTTGCTTCTGAATTTTAACCAAGTAACCTGGGCATGACCTGAAATGCTACGCTGAAACACAGTAAACAAAAAAAAGTCTTCCAGCAAGCTTGTCAACACACAGTTAATTGAGGAACATGTACTCAACCTTCAACTTGCGCTATCTTATTCTGAATTAAAACTTTTGCCTGACAACATAGCATGGTGAGTGCAATGTCTCTGGCAAGTCAGCTCACCAATTTCCAAACACGGCCCAGAATAAACACATTGCTCGGGAGTTAAGGTACAGGAACACTCTTGTCCCTGGCAATAACTCCTGTGACCTTCAGTGGAAAAATAATCTTGCTGTTAATCAGTTCTTTATAATACAAAATTGCTGCAGATTATAACTGCTAAATAGTATTACAAATGAGATGAATAGTTGGTACCCCATACCGACTGATTATTAACCTTGTGTTGCATAAAGGAGATATTAATTACAATGATAACAGCAGTAAACTATCAGTGTAGCAGTGGTTACAACAGGAGGTTTGCTGAGCCCACTGGTTATTACTACTGATTGATACTGCTCTATTGTCTCCTCAGACTCCTCCACCTGTCTATCCTCTGCTGCACTCCTGTCTTAAATTTAGGATGTAGGTTCTTTGTGGGCAGGAATCATTCTTGGTACCCTACCTGGCAGAGTGCAGACCTCAATCACTAAAGAACTTAAGCAGTGTCATAACACAGGTAATAATAAGTAACTGCATCTTTCTCATCCCTGAATTCAAACTGAGTTACTTCTACTGGGGCTTTTAATTTTCTTTCCTATCCTTCTCCTCCCCAGTTGCCTTCCCTGCACCTGCTGCCAACCACCCCGAGCTGTGCTCCAGTTGAAGCCGGATGCCAAATAGCAACTGGTTTGCAGGTAGGCTTAGAGAGCCTGAGGCTACAGCAAACTCAGTTGTTGAGATGCTACAGGTGACACTTCAAAGACCTCAGCAAGAGGCAGAAAAACTTTGTCTGCTTTTACAAATGAGCCATGGCATGCATGTGGGCTTTCCTGCAAAAAGTCCAATAGAACAATTCAGAGAGCGAAAAAAAAGTGCTGTGTTGCTGTGATGAAAGACAAGTATGTTGTGTTTTTCTTCATGTTCTGTTGATAAAGAAATGCTTTTACTGATAGGGAACAATGACTTAATAACAGTTAACATCTTTGCTGTCTACTCCCCAGCACCACGAGAAAAATCTTCTACCCTATACCCATGCAACACTATCCTGCCCTGCATTTACGGGAGGCTCTTTACAGACGACCTGAAGCCGCTCCTTTTGGCCCTGTAGCTACATCTCGTCTCACAATTTGCTGCAAAGTGCACATCAGCAAATACTCTGAGGTTGGGCATTAATGGAGTGTTTGAGGGTGAGCGAGGAAAAGGCTGTATCTGTAACACTCAGCCCTTTGTAAAAATAAACCCTGCATGTTTTATGCTTTGATAGAGCTTTCACTCTTGCATGTTTATATTACAAAGGCAATAGGAGAAAATGAATGCCATCTGCACATCATGCTTAACTGTTAGCTTTAACAGATGATGGGTCTTCCGCAGTTTTAGAGCAGAAGGCACCAGATCCTCAGCTAGCATTGACTGATACAGAGCATTGGCTCCACTGGAGCAAAGCCAGTCTGTATCAGCTACAAGTGAAACCCAGTGCTACTTCTAAATTTAAAAAAAAAAAAAAAAATCTGTAAAAAGATCTAAATACAGTAATATCTGGAATTCCTATCTGCATTGTACCACAGAAGTGGATATTTAACAACTTCGGATCATTTTTATGAACATTGTGATAAAATGGTTTTGGATCCCCTCCAAACCTAACAGCACTAGGAGATTAATTTAGCATTTCTTTATTCCATATCTCACATGACTTTTGTACCCAAGTACAGTAACCATGCTGCAACATCCTCTTACCACCTTACCACACTTAAATAAGCAGCATTACTACCCTAAGTATTCCCAAATTATGGCTAGTGCTTAGGGACAGCGAGACAAAGAGGCATTTCCAAAGTAAGTTAGAAATTGGGAATGTGGACTCTGAAATCCTGCCAGGAGCCTATTTTCAAGGTGATAAAATTTCAAGCTGTGAACACGAGCTGGGCTGGTTGCACAAAGTATGGCTCCAGCCAAGGACATGACCATCTTCTATCTCAAGTGTAGAAGAAAGGAGATGGTAATAATTGTACGTGTGTATGGCACAATGTAATTGATTTGAGACACATTTAGTCAAAAAATGTGATGGTCCTGCTTTAATGCCTTCTTATTAATCTTCTTCATTTTCCCACCTTCAGCTTTGTTCATTCATCCACTGTAATGCAGATGTTTTTACGGTTCTTGTGCAGTGAGAGAGCCAGTCTTCGCAGGGGCCCTTAGCTGATACTATAATTTGAGTAATAATTAAAGATCTATTCCCAATAGGGACAGAGCCCATAAAATCACAGCTTTTCTTTGATTTTGTTTCCGTGTTTGACATAAACACATATGTTCATCCACTAAAACTAAACCAAGCCGCCTGCTAGGGTGAAATATCTGCCATGGCACCAGTAAAACTTGGTTTGATGCTTAGGATTTGATTTCATAAGAGTCTGTGTTTCCATCAGATTCCTGAAAAGTCTTGGCAAGCCCAAATGTTGTTGTTATCATTGATCCCAGGACCCCTGTGTACCCCAGTACTCGCTTCACTCCAGTTTTGCCACTATCATGCACTGAAAGCCTGGCTTCATCCAAACCAAGCAGCAACACACACAAAAGCCTTGAAGCAGTTCATATCCATGCAGAAAGCAACTACAAAAGGTGATGTTGCCAAGGTATGCTAGGATGTCATCTCTCTACTCTACTTCTTGAAGAATTACAGTCTCAAGAAACGGGAAAAGAAGCTTCCTGGCAAGGTCTGAGAGCTTGGAGAAACCTCTGCTCATCAGTCACACCCCCCAATTCCAACCAAATGTCATTCTGCTTACATCTGTAAAAAGGCAATTACAATTTTTAGAGAAACTATATTTCAGAAAAACAGAAAATATCATTCAATTTATGACTCTGAACACCAAGGAAGAATTTGTGATAAGAGAAGCGGTGAGGTGTTTAATCTCCCTGGGTAGAAAGACAGCAGTAGAAATTTTGTTTAATACTATATTTTTCTAACTCCTAGGCATTTTTTTTTCTATAATTTAATTTGTAAATAATTTGTTTCTAAATGGTACAGGAAGTAAAACATGAAGTGAACAAACCTTAATTCCTAAATAATTTGTTTTGGAACAATGTGAGAAACAGCCATGAAGACGGCAGAGTTTTGAGGTCACTGAGCTGCAGAGACAGCAGGGAGAGGAATACCAAACCAGTGGGTACAGCAGGAGGGAAGGAGAATGGGTTTATCATTTCAGTTTGCGCTCTCCTTGGGTGTCCATCAAACTCAGGATGCAGAAATTGCTCTGCGTGCTAAGAAAAATAAAAATTACCTTGCCAGGTTACTTGGAAATAAACCTGTGATACAGTAATTTTTATATGAATGTAAGTGTGAATTAAAACAGGTAGGGGCTAAAGAAAGGTACATTCCCAGTTGGCCCAAACATACGTAACTCTTAGTATTACTCAAAGATTCACACAGGTGTGGAAGAAAAAAAAAAAAAACAACACACACACACCATGCCAACCACTCTCTGCCAGCACATGTTTGAATATATCAGCTGCTTTTTGTTCAAAATGCCTTTCTCTCATCATCATTTCTTACAGGATGATGGTGGATTGGGGATTTTAGATGAGGTCCCTGGCCAACATGAGTGCTGCAAGGTGATGGCTGCCAAAAGTCCTGTGGCTGTGGGGGTATTTGGCCAAAGCAGGTGAGAGTCAGAACCGACATCCCAAGTACCATGGAGGTGATAGACGATGGAGGTAGATGGAGATGGAGATAGACCCAGGGGCGAAAGGATGACATGGGGTGACAATGCAGTGCCAACTCATAACTTTTCTGGGGAGAGAACATTTGATCAAAGCCCATAATAATGAGATTTCAAAAGTAATGAAATCTAACTGAGCCTCCCTGCTGAGATATGATGTAAAATGCTTTTACTTACTGAACAAAGAAAAATGTCCAAACTTATAGGCAGGCGATGATAAAATCTGATGGGTGCACACTAAAACACTCTCAAACTTCAGTAAAAAAATCACATATTTCTGTCCTCCACAGGATTTGAAAGGTGTGTATATTACATAAAAGACAAGTTTACCAGAAAAAAAAAAAAATATATATATATATATAAAAATAAGCAAAGAAAAAAAAATAAGCCTTAAATAAGCCAGTAGGATCTCACAAGAGGTACAAGGTTCTTCCCATTTTAAGCCAGAATCCATCCTTACTGAAGTCAATAACAACATTTTTAGTAACATGTTTGAGTCCTTTAATCTTTTCCATATAGCATAGATTAATCAGATTATGATGCTGCATTTCTCAAGCATCTGAACATCCTATTAAAATTAAAGTATAGTGTAGGAGACCTGTAAACTGCTAACTCCAGAATTATTGTGGATGTTAAAATTCACAAATTATTTTTATACTTCTTTTACAGAACTTTTATTTCAGCCAAACCCTCTTACATTCTGTGAAAGATGACTATATCACATCCTTTTTCCCAACACAATCACTGGCCCATTCTGAACTACAGGCTTTGCTGTGTCAGTCCTGGGAATGTGCTGTGAGCCATAAACATGCCTGGGAGCATCCTAACAAAACACATAAGTGATTATGGACAATTGCTTGGCCTCTTTGTCCCTCCAGGTTACTTTACCATATAAATGCAACCTTAAACTCCACCTAAATCTCAAATCCTAAATCTAAGCTACAGCTCCCAGCTCACCCCTAATTCTGCAATACTTATTCTTCAGGAATTTTTTTGTCCTTTTACTTATGCAGAAGTAAGCAGCAAAGGACACAACATGGAAATGACACCTGTTTTATCCATTTTTTTCAATTTTATTTTATTTTATTTTATTCTCCTCTGGCTAGGAGTAACCTGTGCTGACTTCCATGAGCCTGGCTCGGATGCTGAGGCAGAGCAGAGCCCACTGTGCCACTTCCTTGAAAACAGCTGTGAGCCCCATGTAACATCTCAGCTTTCCTAATGGGATTTGCTCAGGCTTTTCTCAGATATTCTCAAACCTGGAACTACTTCATGCATATCCTGATTTGATGGATATGAAGGTTTTTTTTTTTTTTTTTTTTAAAGTCTTAATTCCGCCTGGCCCTTGTCCAGCCCCAGCTTAGGAAAACTGCAGTTTGACGAATTACAGCTCTTCAAGGGGTACTCAGGCTTTCGGCACAAAATGCAAACAGTCTGGCTCAGTACCGAGTGCTGCTGACAGGCAAAGTGACTCCAAGGTCTCCAAAGGTTTACAAGTCTTATGCTTGGCCTGTTTTAATTGATTTCTATTTTTACCAGGGCTTTCATGGCACGTTACAGAAAGCTTCGCAAAGTCATTTATTTTGATTTTCAAAACTTTCTGCGCGACTGTAAACACAACCAACAAACAGTAAGTCATTTTTCCTTGAGAAAGTAAAATGCCAACTTTCTTTCCCATATTGTACTGTATTAGCTGTGGCACAATACCACAGGAGCATGACTCCTTCTATCAAAATAACACTTTTCTTGCTCATTTTTCATTTGAAAGAAATATCCTTAATTCAATACAATTCTGAGACTAGGTAAGTGAAATACAGAATAGAAACGAGACATGCATGTTCCTACTTAAAAAAAAAAAAAGCAAAACCGACTGACACAAATTGTAATTTTTTTTTCTCCCAGAAGATCTATTTCACAAGGGTCACTGCCATCCAGCAGCACAGCCACTGCATCACCTTGATGATTTTTAATCTCCCTGCACAATTCATGCTAGCGTCTTAACAGCACTAACAAAAGTGCCTCTTCTCCTGAGTCATGCTGCTCGTTTACCTGCGTGCTTTCCACTGGCTTCAAGCCCTAAAGTTTCCTCTGTAATTAATTTTCTCCCTTTCACGTTGTCATTTTCTCACTTGTGATGTCAAAAGTGAGAAAAAGTGGGTTAAAAAGGTCCCCTTTGTATTTGAAACAGAAGTCAAGTGTATGGATATCGCCTTGATTTGAACATGTTGTAAGGGTTTGAAAAGAGAAAAATCTTCCAAGCAGACACAATGACCTTTATGTGGCAGTTTTATTGCATCCCATGAAAAAGTGCTTCAGAAAGAGGTAAGGAACAAGGTGAGTCTCCAAGAAACAAGGAGTTTCTTCTCCACACCTCACCAGCCTCTTACTCTCCAGAAGCAGGGTTTGGCTCCTGAACTTCAGAGATGAGAACAGGCCCAACAGGGAGAGAGGGCCATCTCCACATTTCCCTAGATTAGTGAGGATCTTCAGATCAACTCATGATTAAATACATCTAAAAAGGTTCTCTATCTTCATATCCCTGTCCATCGCACTCACCTTGTGAGACTTAAAGACATCCTAAACCCAAGCAACGGTGCAAAAGCCTTTCCAGTACGAAATTCCTTACCAAGTACCCCATCCAGATCTCTCAGGATCCCCCGGAACTGCCCAGGGGGTTATCTGTGTGAAATCCCTCATTGCACCACGCACAGGCCAATATCCTCAGTGATGTTCAGATCCTTAATTCTCTGTGGCTTCACCAGGAGTCAGGCACAGAAATGCTCCTGAGGACATGGGCCTTGGTGCCTTTGTTCTCCTTCTCTGCCTTCAAAGGTAAAACTCCTCCATCGCTAATAAAGGAGTTCAGAAGTGATCAGACGTAGCATAGGGAGAAAGCAAATGCTGGGGGCTGGGGCACTGGTATTTTAAAAGACAGGTGAACATTAGTACAGCCAGGATATCACTTACAGTGTGAAAAATCTGTCCAGAGCAGAATGGGAAGTCTACCAATTAATATACTCTACATATGCGTCTCTCCAGTAACTAGAGTTACAAGGATCATTTTTCTTTGACACATACCATAAGGGAATGAAAAGGTTAATGTAGTGTATGTGAGTACACTTTAAAAAATCAATTTAAGAGAATTTTCTCTGCTGTAAATTAGGCTCTGGCACTGGGGAAAATCATCAAACTCAAATTAACAAAAAGAACAAAAGAATTTAATTTAAAACCACATTGTGATTGTATTGCTCATTGGTGAACACACAAAAATCAGCAACGTGCATTTTGTTTTTACATTCTGTGATTACAAAAATGCTATTATCAGTGAAATATAATGTTGAATCATAATTAGAAGCAGGACTCTCCATCCTACCAGCCTGCACTGCTCAACATTTTCTGTAATACAATATAAAGTCATTTTGGTTAGAAATTCCATTTGTCAGCTCTCCTCATGTTCACCAGGTTGTGACCCTTCTAACCTCCAGCTGCACACACTCCTGTATACGCAGAAAATGCAGGATTTGGCTTCTGAACTCCAGGCTTCCCATTCAGCAAAACCTTATGATGGCCTAGGTACATCTGAAGACATGAAGAAATTTAAGGGCAAAAAAGATGAAGTTATTGGTATCTGCATAAAAGATCTCAACCAAAGTTCCAGGTTTATATTAATATTGCCTGGCATTCAGGAGAGCAAACCTTAGCTGAAACCTTACTTTTTCAAGATGGCTGAACCAGATCCCCTAACTTCATGGCATTGCTTCCATAATGGTAGTTCAGGAAACTGGGGCCTCACAAATTATATGTGAGTTTTAATGATTCCCCATTCTTTGACTTACAGACTGTGGACTCCTCTTCCCCTTACAATGACTATATGCAGAATACCCTGTTTACCTGGGGAGAAGAGGACACCCAGCTCTACAGTGACCTTTACACTCAGTTACAATAAGAACATGTCCTCCAGGTAACACAGCTCCAAACGGTGTCTCCCAAAACTACCATCAGTCATAGCCTTTGTGCTTTTCTCAAATAACGTTTGCTGTCACCAAATTCAGGAACGGAAAGGTGGCACTGAGGACAGTAAGACTTTGTGAAATGTTCTGTGTCAAAGAAGTGAAGAAAGGATATGACACAACTGATCTGTGCTCCATATGTTGGCCATCATGCTGGCTGCCAACAGATAGCAGCGACACAGTGAAGGGACAGGCAGGTGTATGAGCTGGCTGAGATAAATCAGCTGCCTTATTTTCCTTCCACTTCACTGACATAAATACCTGTGCATCTAACAGCCTTTCCTCTTGTCCATCACTACCTGCTTCTATTGACAACAGATAATTGATGTAAAGAACCTCAGTTATTTAATGATGAGGGATGAATATTCAGCCATTGCCAAATGCCTTGAGGAAGAGAGGACAAGGCTGTTCTGCTCCTGGCATTTTTCTCTTCTGCAGTGTCCCCCACGCTGCTGACCAGGTCCCGGTCAGCCCTGCTTGTCCTTTCACGGTGTCAGGGGATTTTCTACCTCTCTCCAGCAATTCTTCACCTGTTAGCAAATAAAGCAGTATGACTACAGTCCTTTTGGTCAGATCAGCCTGCTATATAGCATTTATTTCCTCCTCATACAACTGGTCTGAGCTACTAATGAAGGGAGTGACAAGTGCTAGTCCCTTGGTTGTCAGGATAAAATACAATGTCAAATTCCATTGTTTCACCTAAAAATTGGAGGAAAAAAATGGTACTAAAACATTTGCAGTCATTTTTGTCATTCATTTGAACAAAGGGATCGAGGGAAGCAGGATCAAAAAAAATCAAAACAATTAGACTTTCATGGATTCATTTACCACATTATATTGCTACAGCAGAGAAATATATATGCACATGTGGATACCTTTTTTCTTTCCATTTCTTGGCACAGAGAAGCAGACCCTCACCCCCTACAGACACTCCTACTTAGCTCTGTACAAGAAGTCAGCTCTCTTTTATCCATCAGTTTTCATTTCAAAGGAAATGAGAAACAAACCACCCCTTAGTGAGCCAGGTGAAGCAACACCTTGCCAAGTGGATGGCTGCAGCCCCTTCTCCTGCGGGCAGGACCAGGAACAGTGGCAAGCTGCAGCAGAGGCTCATCACTTCAGCTAACCCCCTCCCGTATGGTGAGGGACTCTGACTGCCGTGAATAATTAATGAAAAATATGTCTGATCAGAAGAGCAAAAGCAGCAGAGGAACTGCAGAAGAAAAAGCTAGTGGTTTTCTTTCTTTCTTTCTTTTTAACCTTTTCCTTTTCTTCCCCCCACAGAAGTACTGTGTGCTCACAGTGGAAAAAGAGACCCTTAAACCTGAAAGCACACCCCACCGCCATGTGTGCTTCTGACAGCATTTCAGCGTGGTGGTTGGTGCTGTGATACATCTGCCCTGTGTCCCCAGTAGCTCGCTGGACACCCTGAGCCATGCTGTATTTGAAGCATGGATCTCAGTGCTGTAAACCTGCCCGAGAAGCTGGGACAAACGCTGGGGCAGGCAGCCTGGGCTAAGCTGCAGGCGGGTGCAGCCACATGCAGGGGCTCGAGACCCAAGTGAGCTTATTTAAAGCCAGGGCTTGTGGCAGCAACTGCGAAGCAGACATGCTCTCATTTACTTTTTAGTAGGAGGAGGATGGAGGAGGAAAAAGCTATATGTTTTATGACCTCTCCTTGTTAGCAAGAAATATCTTAAGGCTGTGCCTTAGTGCCTGACACTTTCTTTGCCATCTTAGAATTAGAGAAGAAAAAGCATTGCTTTTCTCTACTTATTTTGCCTTTATAAAATGTTGCTATCATAACCCCATAATGTAAAATGGAAAAGTCATATTATTTTCAGGAAACTTCACAGCAAGCTAATGGGGTGCTACAAACCTTGGAATTTTTTAATTTTTTTTTTCAATTTCTTGGCATGAGTTTAACAAAAAAAAATAAATCAGAATCTCTTTCATTCTGTTCCACAATGCTTTGTGAAGGATGTAAAAAATCACAGCAACAGTATATCCGACTTTTCCCTTAATTTCTATCTTAATTTCCATTTTTTAATGGCTTCATCACTATTTGTGATTTCAGTATTTTTTTTTCCACTCCTGAGAGGGAGAAAAACTCTACTGGGGAATAGGACAAAGAGCTGGAATCTGCCTGCTTCGATAACAAATATATGAAAATACATATATTTATAAAATTGCAGGGAATAAGCAGAGTTCTACTTCTTCCCTGGGGGTCTGGTAACATAACTCCAGCAATCCTGGGAGTCCAGGTGCAAGTGCCACCTGAGGGGGTGCTCTTGGCACAAGCTACATGGTCACACATCCCCTTCGCAGGCTGAAGACAAAGTGTAAAACAATCAATCTTCCAAGGTCTTAACAAGCCCCTGTGCACCAGGCTGCACCACGCAGCCAGCTTCTAGAACAACAAAAAATGTCTGGCACAGACAGAAAAGACAGCTTGAGGCTTTTGTCAAATATCCTTGTGAAATTACAGGAGGTACTTAACCTTTGTCCTATAACTTTTCATGGGGAATGAGAACATTTGCCATCCAGGCAGGAAGTCATTATCCCCCATGGGAATAAAAGATGTCTTGACATAATCCTGATCCTTTGACAACAAGGCTTCTGAACCCAGGTGCCCGCTAGAGACAAGTCCATGAAACCTCTGCACTTGTGTTCATGCTGAGCATGGACTTCCCAAGAGCCTCCTATATTATATATCATCCATGCTTCATATGCCTTATAATTACAACTTAATTAATTTCCCACTTATATTAAGAATTCAAATTCCTAAAACAGAAAAGGCATCTGTCGCAGAAAGACCTACATGCAAAAGCCCAAATGAGAGAAACGGCTGAAAAAGCTTTACTTATGTAGACTCTTCCATGCTTGCACTAGTTTTGAAGTATTCCCTCTCCCCATCAGTCACTCACTCCATGGCTTCTCCTCTGGGTAGAAGTGACTAACCATGCATTGTGGGAGCCCTCAGTACCAATCTAGTTTGTGATCCAGTAACTGACAATTTATTAACCCCACTTAGTAGCGATGCTGACCCCGCTATTCTGCATCTTTCTATCTTCTAGCTGCTTTGTAGCTTTTGCTGTTACTACTTACCCCATAGCTTTCCTTTTCATATCTCAGGGAGGTAGGACACACTCACTCTAGGAACAGAAATTTGTGGAAAAAACAGAGAATCTATAAGAGGGTAAGTAAAGAGGATAGATTTAGATTAGATATCAGGAAGAAATTTTTCACCATGAGGGAGGTGAGGCACTGGCACAGGCTGCCCAGAGAAGCTGTGGATGCCCCATCCCTGGAGATGTTCAAGGCCAGGCTGGATGGGGCTTTGGGCACCTGGTCTGGTGGGAGGTGTCCCTGCCCGTGGCAGGGGGCTTGGAACTTGATGGTCTTTATTATACCAATACCAAGGCTAGGTTGTTAGAAGCCATTTAACCATTTAGACACCCAAATGCCCTCAGCTTCACTGTATTTGAGGTTCCCAAACATCTGTAAAAATTGATGTCCCACTTCCTAAGCACTTCTCCATTTGAGATGACCTTTAAAGAGTTATATTCCCAGGGGTTTCCTGTTCACATCCAGAAAAATATATCTCCCACAAGGGTTTGGAGGTAGGGGAGTAGCCTTGGAAACAGAGTCATGCGAGGGTTAGCTGGCCAGGGCACAAAGCAAGGCTGCAGCTCCATGTATGTCAGCCAGCAATCAACACTTCTTCATTGCATGGTCAGGACAGGAGCATTTGAACTGGGCTTGAAGAATGCCATTAGGCATGCTGTTCGTTTCCTGCTGTTCTGCACAGGTAGATGAAATCTCCATGTATTTTTATTAACTCCTGTTATGTGCATGAGTGGATATCATGTTTGGTTCCAGCTTACCACTTTCAGTATTAATTATTAAAACATTTGTTGCAGAGGGAAGAGGAATCCCATTTCCCTCTGCTGCAGCTGGGATGATCGCAGCAGTCACGGCAAACTGCCTGAGCATCTTTCACAGAGCCTGATTTGGCAAAGACCACTGCCATGGGCGGACAAGGGATCAGAGGTGGCAATGCTTGACCTGCCCAATAATGGGGCTGTGCTTGGAATCAGTCTCCGGAAAAATGCTTCCCATGTCCATTAGGGATGGTATTTACCTTACTCCAGATGGCATGCATCACCCCATGTGCAACATTTAAGCTATGAGCTCAGAGTGTTGCTAATGTATGGGGATGACATGTGCAGTTCTTTATAATTACATGTGTGGGCAGGCAGTGATTTTTTTTTTTTTTAATATAGTTTAAGGGAAATGTGAGCAATTAAGCGATGGAACAGAAAATTGGTGATTTCCAAAAAAGTAGAAAATGACTATTATAATTGTTTTTTGTTTGTCTGCCTTTGTTTTATTAAGTAACTGCACAGTGTGCCTTGGAGTATTGTTGATTTCTTCATCTAAATATCATTTTAACACTGCATAATATGGGCAGCTCCTCAAATCAGTAACTGTATTTATTATTTCAGTAAATCCTTTTGGTACCAATTAAGAATTGATGCTGCCAGTTAATGCACAATACCACTCTATGGCTTTTCTGCCTTTTTTCTGGTAGGATGCTCTCCTCCATCCATAGGGAAAAAATGCTGGGAAAGTGCAATGGTTTTCTTTGGCCCCACATGCTCCCAAGGACTGCTCAGCATCAGAAGAACTCAGGAAAGCATTTAATGGAATGCCTTTCTGTATTTGGGAAACCATTTAAACTTGTGCTCAAGTTTAGAGACTTTAAGCAGACTTTAAGCGCTTCCTAGATATCTTGGTGTATGACTTACCAAACATTAGTCCTGCAGGGAAAGACCCAAGAAAAAACATAGATTTCCATATGGGGCATCCCATATGGATACCATATATTCCGCAGGGGCATCCTCTCCCTGCCAGGAGGATGCCTGCCCCGTGCACAAGCTCCTGCATCACCTCCCCATAGCACCCAACTTTCTCTGCACACAGTGCAGGGAGCTGAGCCCAAGTCACGGGTATCTTGGACTCTAAATGGATCTGTTTCTTAATCAGGAAATGGATAGAATATTATAAGGCTTCACATGCTGGTGGCTCAAGAATATAAATTATGAGATGCTTAATATGCTGTTTTGTCAAATATAGCACTTCCTCAACGTGGCTGAATATACCCTGTTTTTCTGCTTTTTAGTCATTTTAATAAATCAGGTGAAAATGATGCCATCATGCAACCATTACAAGAGAAGATTATCAGGAGTGCAAAAACAAGAAAAACAGCCTGCTACTGCACACTTCAAAAGACAAAAAACAGAGGTGTTTACAAGGTTGGGTCAGAAAACGGAAACTCTAATTAAGTCTCTGTATGATTGATACTGTAGATTTAGCCACTCCATTATACAAGGCAAACCAATGAAATAGTAATATGTTTTCTTGTCTTGCTTTAGCCTGCATCTCAAGGGTGCTTATAAATAGTTAAACAGCTATATCAGAATTCATCAGTTTTTAGAGAAAAATTAAACCTCAACGTTGCTATCTGTGATATAATGACTTACAAATCAGTGTATAATTAATCTTGATATTAACTGCATACCCTTGCAGTCTATGATTTATTATGGGTTATTCATCTAACTTCTTCTATGGGTATTACTTCATGCACATACAATTTAATAACTTTCTATGCAGTAACAGGTGTTACTTCTTAATAAGGACATTAACATTTTTGGAAAAAAACACTCCTTATATCAATTGATCATACTGTATTTTCACTTCTCTAATGGACATGGATAGTGACTAAAAATTAAACCTGATATATAGATCTCATACTTCCATCTTCACACTGACTGCTTTTTTCATCACATTTTTCTTACTGTACTTTTCTTGTTTCAAAAGCCTGTTATATACCTATTGTTTGACATACCTACAGCCCACTTATTCAGGGAAGAAAACATACTGTATTGCTTTCACTGTTTAGACTGGGAGTTCACTGAGAGGTTTAAACGTTTCAACAAACAGTTCAACTAACAAGACTCTTCTGAACCATGCTGTAGCACATCAGAGTATGCAACCATTAGTTTTATATTGTTTTGTAGCTCTGAATCGTCTTTCTTCTTGTGAGAACTCAGCTATGTCAAGACAGAGGTGGTTACTCACTGATCAGAGCAGCTATCAGAGAAACAGGCCCTGAAATAGCTAGGCAAGTCCTTGTATCTAAGGAATGCTCCCAGATAGTGCTAAATGGGAAAGCCCAATACACATCAAATAATTTTTAAAATCCTTCAAAATACATATAAAACAAAGTATTCTTGCAGCAGCCAATAAACTTATGAGGTAACAAAATTTAATGACCACAATTGACCTAACTATTCAAAAAGAAAACTTTATATACAAGCACCACTTCTTTACTCCACTCTCATCTATCATTCCTTCCCAGAAGAATCATGCATTTATAGAATCCTCAAAATTCAGCCAGCCTCCCCAAGAGGTGAGGGATGATTGGATAAATTGGCAATTATCAGAAGAAATGCTGCAGCTTCTAAAGATGATGGCAATATTTAGGTTGGCATTGATTTGGTGGGGGGAATAAGATGTGGGCAATAGGTGCACTCATATGTCCGCAACAAATAAAGGAGTGACCAGCATTATGCTAGTAGCTAGATTTTCAATTTGTCAGCAGTCTTGACAGTGGATGCTAAAAGTTCCCATCAAAACTATGACCTCCCTGTGACAAAGACTGTCCGAACATTACACAAAGAGAGCTTAATTATAAGAAGCAGTGTTGACCCTAAAGCCTCTGCTAAGCAAATCACTGTTGACAACCTAAAATGCTTTAACATCATTAGTGTACCTCTGAGACAGCCAGCAGCTGAAAACCCTGATGTTCCCTAACATTGCTAAAGCTCTTTTCCAAACCCTGTCGTAAGGAAGTGCACCCAGAACCTCTCTCTACCTCTACATATTGACACAGTGTCAGAGAGCTAATTTGTTTATATGAATCAAATCTGTGTGAATTAGGATGTATTTCAAGAAACGCTGTCCCTGCTACCAAATCCCATCTGAAGACAATGCCCTGGAGCAGATCCACACCTAAAATTGCAGTACTCTAGACACAGAGAAAAAAAAAAAAACACACACACACAAAACAAACAACAACAACAAAAACCACACACAACTATTGTCACCATATGTTTACTGTCTAAAATAAGATTGTTGCTTAGGTGTGATGGATATCTCCTTTGAAGCTGGCAATGAGCTACCACATGGATGCAGAAGTTAGGAGCAGTCAGTGCAGCACCAGAGCCCATACAGGTTGCACAATCTCTGCCCCCAGTTGCAAGCAATGCATGTGGCTCAGCAGCTTAACACTCTGTGTTCACAAGCACAAATCTGCCTCCGGGGCCTCAAGTTACTCTCATTGGTAAAAACCCACTCAATTTCCAAATTGCTGGGCAACTCACGAGGTCAAAAGCCAACTCCATGCTAAGACAACAGCTGTTTGCTCATGACGCCCTTAGAAAGCAGCTTGCCACGTGCTGTCACTGTGAATAACAGAAAACTGCTGTAGTCTAGTCTTCTGTAATCATTCCTAGCTAAAGATCTAATCCTGTCTGTAAAATTCAATTAGACTTCCCAAAACAACAACAAAAAATAATCTTTTAAGTATTAGATAAACAGATCTAAGCTAAGAATAAAGCTTCACCACCACTTCAATGAATTCCAGGGTTAAAGAAAATCAATATACTGTGTCATTTCTTGCAAAACATCATCTGCAGCATAATGTGTTTTCTCATTTGTACACAAAGTTTAAATTTAATTCTAGTGTTTAATGCCAATATTATGATGTAAACATTAAAAAAAAAAAAA
>VXAA01003459.1:82344-95193 GCA_013399115.1 Anseranas semipalmata
AAAAATATATATATATATATATATATCATTGCAAGTATTTTTTTATCTTACTCATAGCTAAAACTCAGAATATGTGGCAACCCAAACAAAATGGGTAAAATAAATGGATGACAATCAATGAAACTAGGGAATTTTCAAATGTAAACCGAATATGTGGGTTGTTTGTTGTTGTTGTTGTTGTTGTTGTTTGTTTGTTTTGTTTTGTTTTTTCCTATTTATTCTCAAAATGTCTGTCTTGATAATGGATTAAAAATGTGTCATTGCCCATTCTTATTCAGTTATTACCTGAAAAAAGTGATAAGGTTAGACATTTGTGTACTTGCTGCAAACTACGAGTTTTGCCTTGTTCCCTTCTTTTCAGTATTTGTTTCTGACTGACAAATCAGCTCTCAGCGCTATCCAGATTACAGTTTTGAGGCCAAATGGAAAATAAGGCAAAGCATCATCTTTCTTGTGAGAAGAGATGCAGTAAATTAGTTAATCAGAATTCAGTCACCATAAAGATTTAAACAATGCCTGACTTCCTACTTTGCTACTTGCCATTCCTAACATTGCCACCTGTTTAAGATGAGACACCCAGAGGAAATGAGGTTCTGCTCTCACATTTACACAACACCATTACTTTATCTTAATGACTAACACGCCCTGTTTAATAAAGCCCTGGCATCAACTTTATTACATCCTGCACTACTAATGATTTGGTAGTCACCTAATGCATTAATCTTGATTCATGGCTCACTTGAAATATTTATATAGTAGAAAATGCTTAAGTGAAGGTCAGTTGCATACAAAGCTTCAAAGAACAAAATGGCCTCCTGTTATTTCTAAGTAAATTTTGTTATTTCAGATTAATGAAGGAATCGCAAACTGTGATAAGATACAACAGAATACAGTATATCACAGCTACAGCTAAGACAAACATATCTCTCAGAAAAACATAGTACAGCAAAACATAAGATGCCCCAAGTTCCAGTGGGTTTTTACTATTAGCATGATCATGTGTTGACAGTTCAAACACCTATTTCACTAAAATACATAGCAATGAAATTGTTTGGAGCTCTTAAAAAAAAAAAAAAAAAGAACTTCATAAATCAAAGTAGCTTTTTTTTTTTTTTTTTAGTGGTACTTCAGACACAAAGTTCTATACTAGATGTGTAATTAAAAGATGAGTGAAAGGAAAATGTTGGCCCTCGTGGTGCTCTCAGCAGGAGAACATGGTTCTACCTGCCCTTGGGTCAGCCCCGGCCTTGCCCCACACACCTCAGGTGTTGATATACACAAGCTTAGAACTGCTAATTCAAAAGCACATCAAACGACGCATGCAAACAGCTGAAAAACACAGCATGGTAACTACAACACTGGTTGCACCAGTGACCCTGGCAGGCAAGTAGGAGCTGGGTCTAGGTGGTGGTCGAGCAGCCGTGGGGAGCAAAACAAGCCGTACAGCAACAAATACAAAATTTTGTTACTGAAGGAAGAGGTTTGTTTTCACTACTTTTACATTCATAAACAAACATGTAGAAATGCTTTCAGCTGCTCAAAGCAGGTAGGAAACACCAGTCCTGCTTCCAGCAGCACTCACTTTATGCACTATTTCTGCATGTGGCATGTGGTTTTCTACTGGAGCATTTCATCATGGGTTGTTGGCTGCAAGATGTTCAGGCTGAAAGTTAGCTGTGAAATCTGGGGTTGGGGAGGAATAATCTTACACAGCTTGTCTTCTCTACATTTTGCCCTCTTTGCAGCTGTTTTTTGTTCCCTGGGCACTGTGTAGTGGGATGAATCATGGAACAGAAGGAACTGTTTAATCAATAATGTGTTTAATTGCTAAAAATTATTCCACAGCCGCAAACTCACAGTCAAGAGACCACACTATCTGTCACTGAAGATGCATTATGAGGACAAGAGAAAGAAAGAGGTTTGAGTGTCATTAGCAAAACAATAATAAAATAGCCCATAAAAATTGAAAATATGACCCAGTGAGAGCATATAAACATAAAACAGTGTGGTCCCCAAGATGGAATCATATTACATTACAGATAATTCCATATAATGTGATTTAAAATGGCAAGCTATATTTGTAGTTTAAGGTGTGCAGACATATTTATTATGTGCAGCCAGAGGTTACTGTATTGCTTCATGAATTCAGGGAAAAATGTCGTTTCCATGAAAGTGAATTGCAGTAAGTGGCCACCACACTTTGAGAAGAACCGAGTCTATTGCTCTCAAGTGAAGGATCTACCTGGAAGCATATGTGAGACCATGAATTTCCAAATATTATACATTGTGTCATACAACAATGATTAAAATGAATCTATTGCAGTTCTGGTGTTTTAAATGCAATGCTTCCTTGAATACTTGCTCACTTTGCAATGAAGATATATGTAAAGAGCCCAGAAAAATAAACTGCCTCAGCACTTCTGTTATAATTAAGCACAGTTACATGTTGGCAAAAGTAATGACCACCATCTGCTCAAATCCATGGCTTGTCTGTCCTTCACCACAAATCACAAATCTCCACATGTCCAGCAAAATACCCATTACAAGCTGATTCTCCAAAGCACCATATGAATCATCTGAATATGCAATGTTTGTTACAGATGAGTGCTAACATATCTGGTCTCTAAAAATGCTAGCCCAGTTTTGGACATTTTAATACTAATAACATTAAATGCTTATATATATATATATATATATATACACACACACTAAACCATCGGGGTTGCAAAGTCAGATCTCAAGAATTAGAAAAAAAACAAGACTTACGATGTCTCTTAAGACTGTAAGCATTTGGATGCAACACCATGTCCCAGGATCATTTTGCCAAAGACCATATCTCATTTATTTCAGTAAGTTTATTTCACACTGAGGGTATGCTCAATGTAGCTCTTCCACTAATTAATTTTATCCCTTTTGTATCTCACACTTTTTTACTTCTCAACACTCAAATCTTGTTATATTTAAAAGATTATTAACTCCCTTGAAAGTTTCCCATGAGCATTTCTGTGCCCTCAGAGGCCTGAGCACATGGGGAAGTCTGGACTCTCCCAGAGTTCACGTGGTTTATTTGCAAGCACGTACTCTGCACCAGGCAGCCTGCGGAACAAAGCTTGGCACTTCATCATTGCTTCAAGCTGTTGTTCCTTCCTGGATGGACTGGGCATGGCTGTGTCAGAGTGCATTGCATCCCAGCCCTGGACAGCACCAGATATCTGGATATCAGCTCTTCTGAAACATACAGTCGTTAAGTTTAAGCTATAGGTGTCCATGTTGACAGGCCACGTATTGGCTGTGGAGGTAGGTGTGATTAACACACTCATGGGCCTGCTTTTCACCTAGCAGTATGGACATAGTCTATGGTATTCATCAATCTAAAAGCCCACAGCTTTATTCACGTAAATAACTTGTCTTCCTAATACTTTTTTTTTTTTTTAAGAAAGTGAGAATTACTATCCATTCTTTACAAATTCAGAATCAACACCTAGACAGATGAATGTCCAAATTTGCTTCTAATTTGGGATGCATAATGTAACATTCACTCTGTCCTTCTCTGCAACAAATCTTGAAGACAGCAACTCGTTTCATTACACAACCTTGGCTTAATCTCTGAAGTCGTCAAGCCTGGAAACTGAATAGGATAGAGGGTCCAGTGCAAAAAACTGTGGGTGAGCATGTAATTAAAGACTATGCAAGGATAGCTGTATATACACAAGAGACACATTGTCTTTGCACGGAGCTTGACTCTGCTAATCAATCTGCAGGTAACTTCTAAGTGAACACCAGTGACGAATTGAAGTGTCTCTTGTGTTCATGTTTGTTTTTTTTTTTTTTTTAGACCTTAGGTGGACAGAGAAAGATTTCTTGGTAGATCTTTCATGTACAGCAAAGAGCAAGTGCAATAATCACAAGTTTCAAGGTAGGAAATTCTGATTAGACATAAGGAAAAAAAAAAATCTTCAAAATAGGAGTGGTAAAGCATTAGAATAAGGGCCAGCGAGGATGTGTAAACTCCATCCTTGAAGAGTTTTAAAGCTGGACTGGATAAGGCCCTGAGCAACCTGATGTAACAGTGACCTGGCCCTGCCTGGGGCAGGTTTGGGCTAGGAAATTACAGTGGTCCCTCCAGCCTAAGCTTTTCTGTGATTCTGTTCTTCTGTGATGTCTCCATCCAGCTTATGCTGCTCAGGGAGGTGCAGAGACTTCTCCCCACCACAACACGTACATGTTCATCCCTTAAAATGAGAAGGAAACATATGGAGCACCTTCCCCATACAATTAATTTCAAAGATACTGGTTACACACACGCACTCACATATGATAGGCTATTTATGTGCAGTCTCTTCTACGTCTCCTCATGACTGAGTGAGCATCTCACAAATGCATATTCCTACTGAGATGTCACAATTTGGCTGAGGCAATTAGTTCATCGTTATTGGAAATACCAGTGAGCTATATTCTGCCTGACATAAGTAAATTAAAAGGAATGAAATACCTAGTTCCAAATAATAGTACCATCCACCTCGACCTTCTGATAGCCCTGAAAGACAGATGGTCTAGCAAATGACTGCAATCATCATATGGGTACAGTTTAGCTCCTAAGACATGTAAAAACAGCAATATTTGGAAAAATATCAACCTGCAAATGTGAATGGGGCCTTCTGATTGGGTAGGTTTAGTGAAATACATTGGTCAAATTTCAGAGGACATTTCCTTCAGATATTCTTCTGTTTCAAACAGTAATTTCACAAAAGACTTTAACATGACCACAATTAACTGATTTAACATTATTATTAACAAATATGTCAACCTCATACTCCTTGATTCTTGCTTTGAAAAAACTCCCCTTTGAGATACCTACTAGGGTATGGAAAACACAAGACCAGCTCATATGTCAGTAAATGGTGTTGAAAAGCTACAGCTTGTTAACTAAACAAGGCCAGAGCCCGTTCTCTGACTCTGAGGCCAAACATACAGCTGCTCCTCGAAACAGGGTGCTCATGTTTGGAAGGGTCATGGGCCACATTGTTCCCCAAACTGTGCCTCAGGCTTTGCTGGGAGAGCGCTGACTGCCATGGGCAGCTAACGGGAGCAGCAAGGATGATCTCCAGCCAGTGCTCAAGCTTGTGTCCAGCCCCGCTGTTGTCCCATACATGCATATATGTGCTGCAGTGTGGATGTAGATGTGTGGGAGATACATTTTGCTGCCTTACAATAACAATATAGACCTCCCTCATGCATAGTCATGTGTGTATTAAGGTTTTGTGCATTGTATACAATGCAAAACATGATCCTTGACGTTCTCCAAGTATTACCTGAATTTATGAACTAACATATCTTGCAACAAATAATCACAATTAGTGCTCAAAGCAGGAACTCTGGAAAGGAAAGGAGTTTCTGGAAGTACATACTGCCTCAGAAAGAGAAAAAAAAAAAAAAAAAAGGTTAATCCTGCCATGATTTATTATCCCCTTCATCTCATGAAATAATTCAATTGTTCTGTGTGTCATGGTCTGATCCTGGAGTCCTTTCTCTTTTAAGTCACAATGTTTTTAGCAAAGGGAAGAAAGGCTTCAGGATTAGATCCTGAACTCCAACCAATATTCTCCTCAATATGGAATGATGCATTCCACCTGCTCAGAATTGCCATGGCATAGGGAAATGTAATATTTCTTTGGTAAATAAGGTTAAGTTATATTGCTTCAGTTTTTCATTTGAAGAAAGCAGAGAATTTCCTTCTCCTAGCCTTATTGGATTCAGCAAATCACACATGAATAGAGCATGTGGGGCTGGGATGCAGGTTATCTGTGGAAAGATCCATCCGGCATATGCAGATGAGATTAATCTACTCATTCCCCAGATGTAATTGCAGTTTCACAGAAATTCTGCTAAAAACACATTTATTTGACAGTAAATAAGATGACTAATTACAAAGGCTAGTTGCACATATATTCCAGACTGCGATGGTCGGCACATTTCTAATTGTCATATAAAAGAAAATGACATACTCTCTCAACTCATTTTTCCTAATTAAATGCAAAATATTACATTATTGCAACAACTCTTATCAGTGGAAATGAAGGCTATTTCAGTTTAACTATCAAATGCAACATATGTTTCCCTGATTGTTAGTACACTGTGCAGCAGAAGTCCTGGGCAGATGATTTCACGAAAGGATCTGGCCCTGCCATCGGCTGAGACCTGCTCCCAACCCAGACTCACTCACCAGACTTGCCAACTGTCCTGTATAGGCTTCTGTGATGGTGCTGTGGTCCCACATTAATGACTACAGGATGAGATGTTTTATGTTTGATTGTTTATCAAAGTTCTCTAAATAAGTCATCACCAACACTTAAAACAGCGCCAAATTTTGTAGGATAATCAAAGTGTTAAAGCTATTACAAGTCAATGACTTGTTAGTGATCTTTGTTTGTCTCTGACCTGCTTCTAGCAAAATGCTGCTACAAACACCCAGTACCTCAAGTTGCACAGGACATGTCTGGCAGAGGAAGCTGTCTCAGACCTTTTGTGTCCCAGTGACTAGACTGATTCTCCATATGGGATTTCTAATACCGAAAAGACAGCTAAGAGAAATTATGTATCTTTTGCTGCTAGTTTAAAATAATGAAACAAACAAACAAAAAATCCTTTAAAATAGCACACAGTGTAAAATATTCTGGTATACATAACATAAAAAAATAATAATCCTACAACACCAGTACAGTGAAAGTCTAGCACAGAACAGATGTGTTTTAGTAGTAGAGTGGGAATTTGTTGTCACTGCCTTTATTTGTACACACAAGAGCTCTGTCACTCTGTCCAGACAAAAGAATGCAAAATATGCCATTTTATTAACTGTTTAACATCTACCAAACAGCACAATATTTCTCATGTGGGGAAACTAGGAGGAAAAAAAAAAGGCAACCCAACTAAAAACACACTTTAAAGTGCAACGTTTCTCAGCACTGGACATAAAAGTAATTCAATAAGCAAGCAGTTGGTTGAACACCATCGCTTGTCCTGACTGTGAGCCTTTCTTTATGCATGAGGATTTTGAAGTCTAATGAGTATGCACAGAGCGTTCCCACTGATTCACCACCACAGAGAAGAGATCTGGCTGGGATTTCATCCAGAAAACAGCTAAGAAAATAGCAAAATACAGGTGGGGGAGAAGCTCTGTTGTGCTCCAGGATTCTACCTTCCCTTTGTAATAGGGCTGCATCATATGACTGTGGCTGTTTTCACTGCCTTGCTGCACATAAACCCTCTCTAAAGCACTCTCCTGACATTTTTCCATTAGGAAATTCTCCCAGACCCAAGGAAAATATGCTGCAAGGTCTCTTCCTTGTAAATCTCATATACTGGGCTCCTCTGCTCTGCACTGAAGACTCAGATGTCTGGATACCATGGCCAAAAACAAACAGAGCAGAAGCATTATTCTCCACCTTTTATTTTGATAGCTGATCATTGCCAGCCCCTCAATAATCAAGGATCATGAGTCAGACTCACATATACACCTGAATGATGAGATTACTTGAAAAGCCATGAATATTTTCAAATAGAAAACCTAAAATGTATCATTAACTTTCTGGATTTGATCTTCCCAGCACATTCATTTCAAGGGCTTTTATTTTCACTTGGTTGCTTGCTTTGAGGTCTGCATATAGCCATGTGCTTCCCGGAGTTCTTCCATTAAGAGAAATAGCAAATACTGAGAGAATTGTGACAAAAACCATGGCTAACAGCTAAACCTCCTCCTCCACCTATGTTTTGCAGGAGGAGGCCAGGTGAGCCACAGATCAGCTGCTTGCCAGATCTCACTTGAAGCTTGTGGAGATGCTGGTGGCTATACAATGTCCTCGTTAGTGGGAGAGGCTGCAGTATTTGTAGTAGCTGTGTGTGGTCTGGATCTGGATGCAAAGGGTCAGGAACACAAGCAACAGGGAACTGATGAGAAACAGGCTACACAGGGACTGGTGAGAATACAAGATTTTACTGTTTTTCCATCTCAGCTGAAAAATGGCATTTTCATGAGCATATCCCAGCCTAGCAATGCAGCAAGCCATTAACTCATCAACCCCAAAGGCAGAAGTTGGGATCATGAGCTCCACGTACTGAACACAGTTACCGTGACTGTCTTGAGACACTGGCTACCCCCAGAAAAGCTGCAGTCAAAACCAGTCTTTTCAGCAAAGAGATACTCATCTCCTTTCATCTTCTGTAGCTTAAGTAGCATCAGAACTGATAGGACTGCAGGACACAAACCTTAGATGTTCTTTAAATATATCAGTTTAGGGGAAAACACGAGCAAGTCATAGCAACAATGTGAGCAGCTCTATCAGCCAGAAACATTTTATATCTAAACCTTGAATTCTCTAGAGAAATCTTCAGGCTCAAGGAAGCAGCAAACTGCCGTATAATTCTTCTTCATAATCCTGATGTGTGATTTTTATCACTGACGTAATACTGCACTCCTGGCTTTTATTATATTCTGATTCCTGTTAAAGGTGTCCATTTGGCCTTGTTGAGGTATAATGCAATAAAACCACCTTTTCCTGTTTATTCCTTCTGGAGTCAGCACAGGATTCAATGGCATTGCCTTGGTGGAAAGCTAAAAGCTAGACCTTACATTTGTTTCAGCAGTGTAAATCTATTGCAATACCACTGATTTCAGTGACATTATGTGTGGTTACAACTGAAGGCATCTATCCTTAGTTGTGCAAGCCCTTCTCCACAGATAGCTGGAAACAGGGAGGGTGATCTGAGAAAATACAGCTGTGCATTTGCCCTTTTTTATGATATTCTGCAGATATCTACTGCTGAGCACTGTCCAAGACAAGGTACTAGACCAGATGGATCCTCTGCCTGCCCTCATAAGGTCATTCTTATGTTCTTTTGTAAAGCAAAACTCCCCAGAAGTGCACCTAGACTACTTATTTAGCTTGTAAAGTTACGTCTCAGAATCCATTTCTTTAATTACATGAAATATTTGGGTCCTCTTTTTTAAGTGGAGATTATAAATAACGCACTGTTTAATGCATTTTAAAAATCGCCTGGTATTGAACAAACCATTTAATCTAACATGGTTAATTTGGAATCAATATTATAATTAATTCCCTACTTTGTCTGTCTTTTGAAACGGCAGAACAAAATTGCTCGTACCATTTCGGTCCTGTGGGATTGCGTGAAACACCGGGACTTCGGTTCTGCTTCCCCCTGCTAAGTAAGATTGATCAGCAGAAGGGATCCTTGTGTCGACGGTTAGACGGCCGAAGTCATGACGGACACCAATATGGTTAAATCATGCTTCCTTTATTACCCGAATAGCTACAATTTTATAACAAACTACAAAGTACGTCAAGCTCATAGCGAGAGGTTATTGGATAGAAGCTTTTGGACAAACAACTCTAAACCCACCCTGCTGCGGTTTACAGCTCCGCAAGGTGCATCCTGGAGACAACTCCTTTTCTTGTTACTGTGGTTCCCTTTCTTGTTGCTAAACCATTCTAGTTCTGCAAACCAGCTCCTCTAGTTCTGCAAATTAGCTCCTGAAGGTCAGTTCAATGACACAGACCCAAAAGCTTTTCGCGGCCTTCCTTGCAGCTTGGATTGCTCAGCCGAAGCAAGTTATGACCACCTTGCTGTTCCAAGAATTCCTCTACATCCTTGCTTTAAGGAATGCTCTACAGAACCAAATCATGTCAAAAGAAAAAAAAAAAAATCACAACTTCATTCACCTGATCTAGTGTCTGATTGGATTTTTAAATTATTAGTCAGGCTAAGCATTGCTTTAGGTAAATCCTAAGGAGTTGTTCTCCCTGTGTTCCTGTGAACAGGAAACACTTTACACTGAAATACTCCTGTGCTCATTGTGCTTGAAGGAGGCTCAGGGTACAGAGATTAACATGAGAAACATCACAATCCTGTTGGCCTCAATGAAGGAAGGGTCCAACCTGCCAGCCTCCTTCAGTGCCACAGCACTGGTCACCCATGTCTCCAGCTGGTTTCACAGCCACCACACATAACCTCCTTCATGCTTATGGAGAAAAAACAAAAACTCTCAGATTTATAATACAGTGCATATTTTACATACTAGCAAAGGCAGCAAGCCTACTAGAAAAACAGGCAGTCACCAACCATGTCACTCTCTTGTCTGCTAATGACCCAAAAGCTGAAGGGTCATCAGAAATCATGCTCACATTTAATAGGTTTTCCCAATTACCGGTCAACCAGACATGTGACCAGAGGGAAGAGATGTGGCTGAGAGCTCCCAAATGCAGCCCATATCACAAAAAGACCAATTGCTACAGAAGTGAACTCCTTCTCCTGCAACACAGAGCTACTCCAGCAAACCTCTAATTCCTTGTAATGATCAATCCAAACATGTTACAGCTTGTTATTTTTTAAAATCATTTCCGAAGAAGCATTTTTGTTGTTTGTCTCCCTCTTAGCAGAATGGCTTTTCTGTTCCACAGGGCCTTTGCTGTGAAGTGGGAAGCAGGACAGGCTGGAAAAGGCTGCATCCCATCTCTACCCTGAGAACATCTCGGCAGGGTCCAGTGCTCAGGCAGGGCACTGGTCCCTTCATTGGGTGTGATGCAGGCCAACGCATAAGTGAGGATCAGTGATGAGGAAAGGGGCCAGAAAGTTGTAAATAAAACAGTTAGAAACTGTATGCCCCCATGGAGAGATCAGAAGGATTTAATGATTTAAAACTTCCTTTCCAGAGTCTTTCAATTCCCTCAACTCTTACTTAGTTTAATAAAAGCTGTGAGCATGTAGATTTACTCACCAGTATTGGCAAACTCTTGATATTTCCTTAATGCTCCTATTCTTTTAACCACGTGATTGTTAAAGAGTGTTTCTTAGGAAAAGAAAAAAAAAAAAAAGAAAAAAAAAGCTTTTATGCCTTCATGGTGCAGGAAAAGTTTGTAACATGTTTTGAATGACTCAGAGATTCAGAAAACCAAATGTAATTCAAGATAGCATAAGTTTAATTTCCTGATTTTTTAGGGCAATCATGACTTTCTTCAGAACTAAAGTCACAATTTGAGAAACACTGGGGCCAACACCTCTACAATGATTAAAACCCTTTTGTTGCTTCAGCCTACAGTAAGCATTTGTTGGTACCTGAAGTACCCACACTGAGCACTGCCCTGTCAGCTGGGGATCACAAAAGATACTAAAAAAAAAAAAAAACGCAACAGCATCAGTTCATAGCAGGGCTCCCGTGATCTGCTGGTGTGCTGAACATGGTGCAAGGGACCATGTTCAATCCATCTCTCTCCACAAGGCATTTCTCCAATCCCAACTCCAGTCACTGCTCCCGCAGCTGTTTTTCTCAGGAGCCCTCTGGAAATGGCAACTCACTGCCCAGAAACACAAGCAGGACAAGTGCAAAACCAGTGCGCATCTGAATGACTTGCAGATTTTGGAGGCTTTGTCCTTATCGTTGTGCTGCTGGCAATGTCACACTCTCCTAATGCAAAAGACCAGCAGGGGTGACAAAATCAGAACTGATCCCTGATTAATACAGCTTGCCTCATTGTCCTTTGCTACATCTCCAGTGACAACAACGACAGGCGAGGCTGGCATTGGGGACCTGTTATGAAGCTGGACTGCATTAAGAAACAGATTCTCCTTTACCCTGAAATTCCTGCTTTCATGGCTGAGACCTCTTTGCAATCGTTTCCATCCTCCCATAATGGATGCCCCTGCAACACATTTGCTTCTGTGGGTTTTCTCATTAAAACAGCTCAAAGAAAAGTCTATGCTATTTGGCTTTTAATCATTTCATGTAATAAAAAAGAAAAACAAAATGACAAGCAAGCAAACAAACAAACAAAAAATGTTGATTTGCCTCAAAGGATAAAAAATTTTGGCAAATGCTGCTGCAACTCAGCTGAATTTAACAGAATACTAAGTTGCAGCAATATTGACAAATACAGAGCATACTTGTTATGGCTGTTCAAAATGATGACAACAAGAACCCAAGCTCTTCTCTGAGAACTATTGGGAATCTCATACCCTTTTCATTGCTGAGATCTCCTTTGTGCCTTATCTGCTTTTAAATTTTAAGATGACCTGCAACAGGCAAATGCTGTTCTTCCCATGACAGCCCCGTGAACCTCAAAGAAGATGCACAGGAAGCAGAGAACAATTAAGCCCAGTTTTCAAATCATGCCATCTCAGTGCAGAGCATTGCTGTTAAATTTTGCCCAGTAGCCGATTTCTACTGTTACAGAAGTGTTGAGGGAATTGTGAGAAGAAACTAGGGGCAGAATGGAGTCCCAGATATCATATTTGATTATTAACATGTCTGAAACCAAAAGGGATCAAATTAAAAGCTGCAAACAAGTAAAAGATGAGTGTATTAGACAAGAGTCTTCTCTGAGCCATATTTTTAATTTAGTTTCCACTCAACTGGGAATGCCAAGCACAGGTAAGCCTGAATATAAGTGAGAAGCTATTTCATAATAGTGATTTGGTTAAGAAAATATTCTGTGCTCAAAATCCAAAAAACAGAGCTTCATTCCTTCCTGAACCTATATCCATGCAAATCTCCCTGTGGTCATTTTTGGACATCTGGTCCTTCTCATTTGCTTTTTGAATTAGATAGAATATTTTCATCACTCTACATTTCTTTCTTTCATCTTTTTTCACTATGGGTGCTGACAAAATACAGGGGTTTGGGAGCACTGCTGAGGCAACAAATTAGGTATTTGGATGCCCAATAGCAACTTTAATATGTCTATACAGAGAAACAGCATATGCTATGTCTTGTGCAAAGGAAGCAGCTAGCAACTTGCAAAAGGTAACTGGCCGTCCTCCTATTGGAAAAAAAAAAAAAAA
>VXAA01003459.1:95833-122312 GCA_013399115.1 Anseranas semipalmata
GCCTTTTTGTCAGACAGGAACATTTCTCCCCATGCATAATCACAAATAAAATGTGTAGTGCAACTTTGGTCTCTCTGAGCTGGTGAGTGTCTCCCCATTTCTGCTTTTCAGGAAAAGACCCAGCTGGTCCATCCCTCATGAAGAGATTTCACAGCAGGGTCTGCACTGGGCACATTTACACCCAGAGCCCAGCTAGGTTTGGCACCGACACACTTTCCTTTCCAAAGACTGCAACCCAAGGTTAGTATAAGTGATAGGTTTGGTCAAAGATTATTGAATCTTAACAAACAAAACAAACTTAAAGAATGAATTTAAAAGTTTTAACACAGAAAAGGTCTGTGATGAGGTCTGGTTTACTCAAGTCTTTTACGTAGGTCACTCCTACCCTATCTCCTTTGAGATGGGGCAACTTTTTTCTCCTCTCCTTTTCACCTCATCTCACCTGCCTTTTTCAAACCTAGCCCAAGGTCACTGTTCTTGTTGGTGTCTTCTCAGCCTGGTTAAACCTCCTCTGCAGGGTGTCAGAGGTGCATATCAAGTCAGATGACTCTACATTGTTTGATATCCCTTGAAACATCAACCAGAAGATGTGATACACAGCTAACACAGTCTTCCCTCCCTTCCTCCTTCCCGTTATTTTTTTGTTAGCAAATTAAATACTCAATACATGCCTTGATGAAATCACTGCAATACCTAATCAACACATTGCATACATTATTATTGCAAATGTTTCTCCTGTTATTTTCATCCATCAGTGAACCACTAGCTGAAACAGCATAATTGTGAATAATATGTGGTTTTCAGGAGTTGCTCAATACACTGAATTTACAAAGGAATCTATGGAAGTCGAATGATTCCCAGGTCTACAACAGTGCTAAACACCAGCTGTCCCATTGCTAAGTCAGCCATTTCAGCAATGGGGTACATCTGGATAAAGTAGCCAGTGATATTTGTGCAAGAAATGTGAGCTACTTGGGGAGTTCCTACACTGAAGAAATTAGAAACCGATCTGTGCAGACTTTAAATCTGCACCATGTAACAAAAAAATGGTTTATCTTCTGTCACAGCAATAGTCAATATACAATGACAACATTTATTGACTTAACCATAGTTGTGACACAATTAACAGCAATTTGGTTCCAGCAAAAATGCACGTGATTGACCCTACTTCATTAGTCTGAAGATTATTTTACAAACCGAGAGCAAAGTGCTCCGATTCAACAGATGAACTACAGTAGCCAATTCATTTAATCTCATTTCAATTCCAACAAATCCAGTTACCTTTCAGAGATAATATATTAACAAAACAGCCTCTATACAAGTATTGGTCCAAAGATTAGAGAAAACAAGTGTCTTTTTTTCTGGATTTATATTTCAAATAGATCTCCATGTGCTTAACTTTATTGATCCAAGCGGTAGCTATATGATTAGGCAGGTAGGTAGATGTAGTGTTTCAACTGATCTACATTCAAGACATTATAGAAAAGCATTTAAACACTATTTTAGCATTAATCTTAGGTATCTGGCTCTGCAATACATTCTTTTTCTAACCTAGACCATAAGCTTATGAAGCTGCAGCTGGAATAATGATATACAGGACTGCAGGAAATCTTTGCTAATGACAGACATCCTAAATACCTTTAAATTGTAAGCTGTGGTGGGAATATAAAGAACGCAGCCTTTCCTTGCCTCCTGCACTTTTACATGGGGCAGGCATAGGCAAACCATGATGTGGCCCCAGTGAAGAACTGAGGCTGTAAAGTAGCCTTGGCATTGACTTGAATGGGCCAGAAGTCCAGTCCCCAGGGACAGGAGCAAGCGAGCCTAGAGCCAGCCCAAACTTGATGCAGGACACTATTTTAATGACAGCAACAACAAAAGGGTCTCTGGCAAAATATTTGATGAATAGAAAGATGATTTTTTGCCTTATGATGTTTCCAAAATGAGTCTGATCTTGTCTCTTTTTCACAGAATCACAGAATGGTTGAAGTTGGAAGGGACCTTTGGAGATCACCTAGTCCACCCCCCCTGCCAAGCAGGGTCACCTAGAGCATGTTGCACAGGATGGCATCCAGTCAGGTTTTGAATATCTCCAAAGAAGGAGACTCCACAACCTCTCTGGGCAGCCTGTTCCAGTGCTCTGCCACCCTCACAGTAAAGAAGTGACCCCTCATATTCAGCCGGAACTTCCCGTGTTTCAGTTTGTGCCCGTTGCCTCTTGTCCTGTTTCTGGGCACCACTGGAAAGAGTCCGGCCCCATCCTCTTGACACCCTCCCTTCAGATATTTGTACACAGTGATAAGATCCCCTCTTATCCTTCTCTTCTCCAAGCTAAACAGGCCCAGCTCTCTCAGCCTCTCCTCATATGAGAGATGCTCCAGTCGGAGCTTTTTAAAGGACCTTTTTAAAGGTATACTAGTCACAAGCCAACACAGACAACAACATTTTTAATTTGCTTCAAAGTTATTAACTTCTTCTGAGCCCCTAGGGTAGACCCATTTTTCACTTTTGCTTTGGTACTGCAGCAGAAATAATATAGTGATAATTTGCGCACCGCTATGGATGTCACTGCCTAGGGAATGGGAAGAAGCAGGAGCAGATCCACGGTCCTATGGCCTTCCCAAACCCTGCAGATCCATATGGACAGCATGGTAAAAGAAAAGAGCATACAGTCCTCAGTGGAAGAACATTAATTTATGGTATTTTCAAAACACCAAAAGGAAATTAAAAACTAATGAAGTTGCTTAATGCCCTTAGGGAATTTGATAATCCCGGAACATTGAGACAGAACACCAAGAAAACTGCCATCCTTTCTGGGCCTGGCTCTTGTCTGGGGTAACTCAGAGCACTACCACAGAAGTCTGAGCTCTTTTACATCAGTTGGGAATCTGGCCGAATATTATTAACTTTTTCTTTCAGATGTTTTCTCTATTTTTAACATTATCTGTGTAATTCAAAGGAATGGAAAATCTGGCAAAGACCAAGAAGTTTATATATTCAGCAGCCTGGTGATACGAAACCCAACGCCAGACATGATCTGAATTAGGAAACCTGTCATTCACCCTGACTTGTCATTGATCACACCTCCTTTAAAGACTTAAAACAGCTGAGAGGAACGGTTTATGCTGAACAGACTTCCAGAAACCTCCAGCAGTGAAAACCAGCATCCGTCCTTTTGGGGCTCTGGCTCCTGCAGACAGTGGGCGTTGGAGAACCAGATGGCACTGACTGAATGTGCTGTTGCTGCAAGGGCTGCAAGGTTTCACCTATCTTCTCCTTCAGATTTGTGAGGATTCCCATTGTTTCTGCCAGCATTCATTCAACATATCTTGCTGGGTTCTCCTGCTACGCCATTTATTTTTTAACAGGTGGTTCAAACACATGATTATCTCACAGGTTATTTAAGTCAAAGGAACAGGCAAATGAGAAGCCTAGAGGAATTAGGAGCAAAAAAGACTCTTGGATATGAGCACTGAAAGATATGCAAGCTTGTCTGAGACCCTCATACCCCCCTTTTCTGTTGCAACAGCCAGGGACAGATTGTTCTACCTTTTTCTTAAAAAGCTAAAGGATTTAATCTTACCTGGCTTCTTGCATCAGAAGTGTATAAAGTTTGCTTAAGGTCTATTGGTTTCTGTAGCTTCCATTTTACAGTTCTGTCATACATCTTTCTTATCTGCTTGCTCATTTTTTTGTTTTGGTTTGTTTTGAAGATAATCTGTTTGCTGGAGAGAAGTTCAGCCTGTGTTGATTAATTCAGCAGTTAAGTGTCCTTTTGTTTTTCTTGTGAATTTTAAAGATGTAGACTGGATAGTCTTGAATCAATGATGTTATCAGGCTTGTTTTTTATTCTAAGCAATAGCCCATTGCTGATTTCACAGAATCACCAGTCATTTCGATACAGTTCAGCTTTAATAGACTGAATCATTGGCTGCTTTTGTCTCTTACATAAAAGAAGAATCAGCTTCAGTAATCAGAGCTGTCTCCACACTAGGAGGAAAAAAAAGACCAACCCTCTCCATCCCTGTGCCAAAAAAACACATGCCCACTACATAAAGACAGCACTGTTAAATCCCTGTAACCAGTATGCAATAACAAAAGTTAACCAAGCAAGTAAGCAAACCAATATCTAATCTGGATAGATATTTTACCAGCTCTTTGATATTGATCATCAGAAGAAAGGAATACTTCCCCCTGTTCATTTACTGTGGAATTATCTCTAAAACATCTATAGGAAAATTCACCTGCAGCTTCCATCAATTTGCATTTAGTACCTTTTCCAATCTAAAACCTTTCATGTACAGTTTATCCCATGAGACAAAAGATATTTTTTTCATCTGTTTTTAACAACTTCCTTTTCTGATGGTTGGAGATGTTCAAAAATGGCAGTTCTACCTCAGTCTCAAATCTACCCTTTTCTTTCTCTCAGTTTTACCTCTAAATGATGGTTCTGCTGCATTTCAGTTACGTCAGCATTACAGTACACACTTCCATATGACAAACAGAAGTGTCAATTTGCATTATCAGCCTGGTGCACAGTATTCTGTAGCAGAGAAAGGTTCATGACTATATTTCTCACATACATTCCCAAGTATCACCCTACTACACGACACCCCAAAGTTCAGCAACAGGGCATGGGAAAGGACATGAACCCAGGCTGGCTCTGGAAGGAAAGCACCATTGCTCATTGGGACAGCTAGTTTTTAATGAAGGTGCGTATTCTCTGAAACCTGGCTCACTAGTTTCTGAAATCGTTGCACACAGCATTCAGAAAAAGAAGAGAAATGAAAGCAGCCTGTTTCAAAAATGTTGACAAGATGTCAGTGAAAAGAACAATGTTACCAGGACTTTGTTCCAGACGTGAAAAGCTCAGCCGCTCCTGGCAAGGCGAGTTATTGATATTCGTGAAGATGCACTAAGCTCTGCTCTTGTCCTGGGGGTCTTTTAAGTATTTTTAACACCGACAGTTGTCATAACATCTTAAGGAGAACCAGCCAAAACTCAAGTTTTGGCTGTAAGCTACAAGGAATTGAGGCCAGGCATGAAAGACTACAGCCAGCCAGTGGTCCAGCTCAGGACCATGGCACAACGGACAGGCAGCTTCCTATGTTTCCCTTTGACTCAGGTCTGTTGGAAGGTGCTTTTCCGAGAAAACAAGTATTTGCTGCTACAGGACTTAATGATTGCCTACCAGTTGAACTCACCTAGCAGACTGGAGCGTTTGAGGACAAAAAGATTAAAAGTTCTGCACAGCCGAGCAAGAAAAAGTGTTATGCAAATTGTGGATTTTTTGCCCTTTTTCTTATTTTCAGGTTTCTAAATAATTTTGAATGGAAGAAATTTGGATCCGCTACAGAGATTTCACTGCATTTACAAGAATAATCGGTGACAATTCCTAGTAGTTGAAGCTTACCAAAGTAGCAAGCTACTATTAGATAACTCCACTCCTATACACAGAGAATCTAGGTTGTATTAGCAGTATTGGCACAGAACCAAGCTGGCAAGAAAGCATTGATTCAGGTATTCTTCTTCATAGATTTCTAGAGAGCAACTGAATTCCACTGCAAGACTGACATATAGACACACTCCCTGCCCTCTAAATAGGCAAAAGCCTCAGTAGGCTTTTCTGTTGGGCTAAATTGCCAAAGGAAACATCAATATTTCAGCTTTTCAGAATTACTCCAATTATTATCTGTAGAGCGCATAAAGCAAAGATGCAATTTTATAACTGTTTCTGTGTAAGATGCAAGTAAATGTTAGGGAATAGTAAACAGAATAGTTTCTTAAATACCTAATGGCTAAAACAATTTCGGTTTCTGTCTGCTGAATATGAGCAACCGACCCAACAGTTCCTGAAGAATACAATCCAATGGGTAGATTTTAAATATAATCAAGTAACAAAGGAAACTGCTGTAGAGAAATTCAGATGGGAAAAATCAAGACATGTTTTTAAAGGATGTTGAGCTCACCTCCTGCTCTCCACCATAAAATGAATGAGAGGTGACTTCTCATCCTAAAATGAGAACAAACACCGTAGCCTGAAAATCTGCCACTAGGGATCCATTAAAATGCATTTGCAACGTTTTGTACATCTCAGACAGGTTTCCGTTGCATCATTATTTCTATTGCAATAGGCTCTAGTCAAAACTGCCTTCACTGTTTCAGGCATTGCAATTGATACACGACCCTGGTTTAAAGACAAGTAGAGTTTTATTTTAACTGCATGAAATGATCGAATATGGGAAAGAAAGACAGGAATAATGAAGGTAACAGGAATAGCATAGCACAGTTCCGTAGATACACAACCTGGCCATTTTCAAAGTCAGTGTCAGTTTTATTACAGAATTAAATAGTCAAGTCATTAGTTTGTAGGCCATCATTGCTACTTTTTGGCTAAATTAATGGACAGAAAACCGTACGGACTGAAATTTTCTACTTAGCTAAATACACGCCTGCATATCTACTTGGGAATTTGGCTAAGCTCTGAACATGGAAATGTCCACTCAAAGACTAACTGGGCAGCTCAGGTTTCATAATCAAAATCTTGAAACATCTGTTGAAACTGTTCACAGGGTGACAAATAGCACAGTTATTTCACACATCTGAAGTTTTCTTCAGGATTTCGGCCCAATCAAGAGCGCAAACACACAAACTCTGGTTACTGTGGATTGTCCAGTTAATCTTATAACAAGGGAATATAGATTAAAAGTTAAAAAGTAGAGACCACAGAAATTATCAAAATAGTTTTGATGTTTTTTTTATTTTTTATATACTATTTGTATTTCTGAATACGTTCTGCTCTCAGTAACAATTGGTTAGACTTTAAAAATAATGAGATTGCATAAAAATAATCAAGGATCTCATCAAACATAAAATACATAAATGTTTTCTCAATTTCTTTGTATAGGAACAAATTCTTCTCCACCTTGATTTATGTGGCAGTAGAAATTTTCAAAGAGGCACACACAGATGGTGTAATAGCTCATGTTATGAGATTATTTGGTAATTGACCATTAATACTATAATCTTTGGGTACATTAGGGCAGAGTTAAGGGCCTAATTCAGAACTCTATGCCTTTGGAGATCTAGTTGAAAGCTTTTAAAGTTTTCTTATTTGACTTTGTGAAAGTAGAGCAGGATGGTACACATCCACCAGGAGAACATTTATTCAACCATACTGCAAGGAGAAAAAGAGAAACGGGATCACATCCAGAAAGTTGTTTTGATATCCTTCAAATTCCTCTTTGAATGACAAAACCTACCTCAACTTTTGCTCCTTGCTCTCATGGGAGAGCAATTTCAGGAGAGGGATACCAGCAGTCCTGTTGCAAACACCTAAATGCCATGTTTTATCCATATAAGACTGGCAAGATTTGAAGATCTGAATATCTTTTATAGAGCAACTGATACAACTTTGGCCGAAATGGAAGCAGCAAACTTCAGTCTCAGTACAAACTGGGACATGATGTTCTGAGCTTTGTTTAGTTATGTTAATTGGCTGAACAACTTGAGAGAAGAATGTCTGGAAGGGTAATTAAAGGGAGAGGTGATAAGGCTCATTTCCTTATCAGTTGGACATAAGGTGGAACAGAAAGGGTTTATCAAGAAGCAAGGCTTAGGAGAAATTGTAATGCAACATAAAAATGACTCTGTTGTGTCTGTATTTCCAATATCCAGCAAAGTTATTCATTTAAACCCAAACTGCCTCCCTCAAAGGTATTTTGTACATCTCCCTTGAGAACTAGGCTCAGGAAGTCAGAGATAAAGTAGTTCTTTGCAAGAAATATTGTTCTCTGAGGACTGGCTTTTCTGTCCATTTCCAATTAACGGCACGGAAGTATTTTGGTGCAAAGTCACAGTTTGTTTTCACTTGCATAACTCCAGGAGGGTATTTGGTGCATTAGAGAACGTATATTACACTCTAAGGCTCCGATGTGTAGAACTCACTGGTGATTTGGGTGTTCAGATCTTTATTTTGAAGTGGCTTGGGAGATATTTTAGTAGCTTTTGTATTTGCTGCTCTTGCACAACCTGATTCTGTAAAGCTTCTGACAATCAGTTTGGTAAGGTTTGGGAAAGCCTGTTAAAGGATAGAAGGGAGAGGATCAGGCTGTGCTATTCTTCCAATGCAGAACATAATCATGGAGTGATTTTCTGTGTAGATTCCCAGATGAGGTGACAACATAAAGCCCCTAGACATATTCTAGCAGTGTCCTTAAGTGTAGTATTAAGGTGGTTTAATCAGATGTGATTATTTCCATAGAAAACTATCTTGCTGCATGAAAGTTGTACTTGGGTGGCTGAGATAGGCTATGTCTGTTCTCCCCTCAGTGCAGATGCAATGATGTCTAACTATGTCATGAGTGTGGGGTGCATTTTGAATGGTAGTTTGTTGTACAGTGCTAAGAGTGTAGGCTTGTGAGTTTTCCATGCAGAATACTTTATAGATTGTCCTTTTGGTGTTGAACATGACACCTACAAAGTTTTCCTGGTATAGGAATATTCCTAAGATGTTTTGATGGAGGACAAGACAGTTAATAAATGTGTGCTAAAACGACAGAGAATAGGACTTACGACCTGTCAGAATGGAGAATTACATGTCCTACTCTTTTCAATCACTTTAGTAAGTGGGTATATAGTTGCCTGCTATCCCTACTCAAAATTCACTCTGGGTGTCCAGCTGTGATTTTATGTTGCTTTACAAAACCCTACAAGCTATTAAAGTCCATTTGCTCTGGGGATTTCATTATGTGAATATTTCAAAATCCATTTGTCAATGAACAGTAGAATCACTAGACTTTTCTTGGGGGTCAATTCACACTGAATGCTTGTTGCCTTTGTGCTGACAGCTGAATGACAAAGCAGTGCAAGCAGAACTATTTGAAGTAATGAGAAACAAACCTATTTCTATGCTAATATGTTTGAAATGCTATGTTTTTCTGACAATATTAAAATGTTGGAGTCTATAAAATATCTATAAAATATTTGTTCTGTTACTTTGTTAATAAACAAAGATTCATTATTCTAATTTTGTCCTTCATTCTCTGTAACCTTTGCAGAAAGAAAAAAAAAAATGCTCATAAATATCACATAAATATCATTGGTGACAAATTAGCAGAGAGAGCTAGACATATTTACATGGACATAGACTTCATATCAAAACACTAATTACTGCAGGCAAATTTAGTTTTCCCTTTAATCAGATTTTACAGGTAATTAGCAGTCAACTAAGATTAATTACAATTCATTTTGTGTTAATGTCATCTTTTGGTCACAGAAAGTTTACACAGAATTTTATTTGCCAGATGTAAAAGCTAATTCTTACATAGACATATCAAGGTTATGCAAATATATTTTTAGTTCATCACACAACTCTTATTTGTCTTAGAAAAATGGCTATGTATGAGATACCTTTCGGGTCTCCAGAGAGTCATACAAGATCTCCAGAAAGCCATCCAGAACTCTCATACAGCTGCAAGAGGTACCACCCAAACAGACTTCTGCAATATTCAGTTATAGTCAAAAGGTTTTATCAGAGCTGTTAAGTTTTGTATATTCAGTGACACAACACTTTTGTTTCCACCCTATGCTTCCCTGTAGCTAGATTTGTGCGATTCTGCAGCCCTTCTTGCACTCCTTCCCCCAGGACTGATGAGTACTTTGGCTATTGATGAGCTGTACTGCACTGTGTAGGATCTGCCACACTTCCAGAGGAGGTCACCTAGCTGGTGGGCTCTCCAGTTGCAGTTTAGTATTACAGTCCCTCCAGCTAAGTAACCCTGTGCACCCAAAGTGTCTCTCACCATGGAGAAACGGGATTTTGATAGACATTCCCCAGGCAAGCCCGGGGGCAATTCCTGGGAGCTGCCTCCAGGGCTGGCTGGGGATCTTATAGGAACATCAGAATAACAAAGCAAGCCTGGAGGTTCATGGCCATATCTGACTGTGGGAAAGATCACAGAAAACTAGAAGTATGATTAGTTTGCAAATAAATGAAGTGAGACCTTGAGAAGGCTGTAACTGTTGTCAGGGAACCAGGCTTCACCACGCTGAGATGTCCTTGCTTGTTTCCTACTTCGAAGTTTGGTTTGCTTTCCTCTCTCTAGTCACTATCCATGTGCTGTAGCTCCATCATACAGGAGACTCACCAACTGAAGGGCTAGTCCTCCCTAGCTGAACCAACCTGATTATCCAAAACTCACTCTGAAGTTGATACAGACACTCATTTCTGTCCTCTCCCAGCGCACTTTACAGAGATGAATTAACTTACTTCATGTAACTAATGAATGAACTTACTTCATGTCCTACCGCATCAAATAATTGAGCTCACATTACAGATATTATTATATACAGAACCAAAGCACCTCCTGACCTGTCACAGTTCAGGAATGTGAAAATAGAGAGTAAAGGAAGAGAGTTTTTAGGCCCCCTCACAAATCGTCAGCAATCAGAACTGCTACTGAAGCCAGAAGGAAAGTATAGAAAATCACATCTTCTGAAAGCCTGTTCAGAAAGTGAGCTGTAAAGGTCAAACGCAAAGTTCATGGAAGGCTCATGGACTCCTGCAACTCAGAAGGCACCAGGGCTTAATTCTAAACCTCCCTCTTCCTGGGAGCAGGACATCTGAAAACAGTATTTTGAGTATACCTCACCCATTCAGAACTGAGAAAAGGTCTCTCAAATAAAAGGCATAACAGAAGCTGAAAGATAGATAGCATGAATAAACAGCTCCCAGGAGAGCCACACTGCCTCTGTGTAAATGAAAAGGGTGTCCCCGAGCAATGTTCCCTGGTAAGAGATTTCTGTAAAAGGGCAGATCCCTCATAGAGCACTACTGGCCCAGTTTCTCACAGGCTTAATCTCATTCAGATCCCAAAACATAGCAGTTCTTTTTTGGCTGCCACTAAGCCTTCGTAGGATGGAAAGCACTAGGATTTGGGTGGAACCAAGACGGTGAATCTGAGGACACAGTGTCATGGTCAGACAGGGGAGGTAGGGGCAGGGAAACACTGAACTGGTCTCTCCTCCTGACTTATGCAACTTGTGCTTGCACCTCACTGATGGGTGTTAATATTCCTCCCTAAACCTAAAAGGCTTAAATGTCATAATCTCACCTCAAATAAGAAAAAATAAAGTGACAGAAATCAGTGTGAGAAGTCTTATGTTTTCCCATTGACCTCTTCTCATCTACCTCAACAAAAGCAAAACAAGAAACAACCAGAAATATATCAGCCAAAAATGAAAAAGTGAACGTAAATCTACCATGACTGTTAAACATCTAACTGTGGAGCACACTGAAACTGCTTATCCTGAATGAGGAAATAAATCTGATAGAGAGGTGAATAACTGGCAGTATTTCATCAAATTCACTTGAGGCAGGGAAGCAGAAACACACATAAGGTGTGCTTTCTGCAGTTACAGAAATCACAAAATGCATTTCTGAGTGAAAAAGCAGAGTTTGAGGAATTGTAGAGGTTCCACTGTGACAGCTTAGAAAAATCTTTTTCATCATACCAGTTCCCCCTTGCTCAAGCGGAAAGTCTCTTGCAAACATCTGCCCCAGATACAAATAACTGACTGCCTGCAGCCCGTCAGAGCAGGGAGGCTGCTTAGCAAGTCTTCCTCACGGCAGGGCAACATGGGCTTTGGGCTGGGCGTGCAAGCGCAGAAATGCAATTCTAAAGTCACAACACAATTGAAAGACAAAACCCATTGGCACCCTATTTTTAACTTCTTAGGGTGAGTCAGTTTAGGGTGAAATAATTTAACGGTGCCCTGCACTGATAATCTGTTTTCATCTAGTAATTTCAATACACTTCGTAATACTTGGCAAAGTTTAATCTGCAGCACCCCTGTGAACTAAAAGCTACTGTATGGAGTTCTCAGAGGAAAAAACTGAGAGAAGGTCCAGGGTCAATAAGAGGTTTGACCAGGGTTACACTAATAGTCAGCGATAAAATTGGAAACAGGAATAGGAACTCGGACAGTCCAATTTTCATACATTAATCTTGGAAGAATACTCTCTCTCTGCAGCTGTGTTGCAGAGGTGATCACAATGACTACCAGTCAGATCTCCTAACTGAAACAATTCTGTTAAAATTAATTAATTTAAAATTTGAAAAATTAATTGAAATTAATGAAAATTAATTCTGTCTACAACATTGCATCTTTGCATTTTCCTAATTGGAGCCAACAAGCTCTTTTGTTTACCAATAATACTTCTAGAGAAGTAAAGACAGAATATCACCATCACCATCTGGCACCAGAGCAGTCATCCAGGTCCATGCTGAAACTTTGAGTAACCATCTAACTGTGAGGTCTGTGAGTGTCCCCGCACTGTGCTACCCCACGAGGCAATGAGATCCCACAAGGCTAGGTCAGACATGCTCACTTGGTGTGATCCCAGGACAAGTGCTACACAGATCTGTGTCCATCGTGGAGTAAAATTCCTCTTCTTTCATTAAAATATACATAGATGAACCACTTTTCCTATCCAGCACTCCTGTGCTCCACACTACTCTTCAATTACATAGCAGAATGAGAGCTCTAGCAAGTCCTTAACATCCTCTTAATATTAGGAGAATGTTTTTTTCCTGTCCCCTTCATCACACAACAGAGTGATCCATGCAGCAGTATAGGAGTGAACCAGGTGATGCGGAAAAAGTAAACCTACTACCCCAACTCGAGAAAGCTGAGCTGCTGAGACCAATATAGGAGGACCTATTGCCATTATTCCCGCACGATTTCCCCTTGAGGACATGGACAGACCTGACATAATGTTTTTAATGGCCCCAATTATTCGGTCCCTCGAATCCTACTCTGCAGGCCATATTCCAATGCCCTTGCTGCTTCTGAGCAGCAATTATGCTACCACAGTGTGGTTTCAAAGGAACTATTTTTTTTTCGCTGAAGTTGCTGCATGTGTGAAACTAAAGTAACAAGATTGGCAAAATGAAACTGGGGCCTGCGATCAAATCAGTGTGTTTGCACAGCACCTTGCACCAGTCCTGCCCAGGGCCTTTGAACATTACCGCACCATTAATATCAATGTTCCCTACAGACAGCAAGTTCATTAAACTCACTCAGGAAGCAAAGTGAGTTCAGTAGACAATGGAAAGACCAAAAGACCAATTAAATGAGACCTTATACATCATTCATGGAGGCTTCCACCAGAATTCAATAAAACAGTCTTACTTCAACAAGTTAAGCAAATCATTTATCAAGAGGAAATAAAAAATGAGACAACTTTCAGTACTTATATATGATAAAGTATTTAAAAGTATTGTTGCAGGTTATGCAGTACTTCAAATGTTAAGTAAGGATACAGCACCTACTTTACATCGAATAGGTCATTAACATGTACTATATAAGCTTTGATATCAGCAAAAATTCATATCAAGTAAGTTATATCTTTCTTCACAGAGGAACTTTTAATTCTTTTCCCTTTCAATATTCCTCCATAACTACTGCTCTCTAAATTCTCTATTCTCTAAAATCTCTGAGGCTGAAGTTTGTATTTCTCCAAACATCATGACGGAGCATACCAACTCTGGCTTTTATCTGTCCTACAGGCTTCTTGTCTTCCACCCGATCCAAAGTGTCAATACTCTCCATAGCCACAATTCATTTTCTTCCACCAACTTAATTTGTGTCCTGATGCAATATTCAAATCCTTTCCCAGTATCTCCTCATGACAAAAATGCCTTCAGGAGCAGTCAAAATAATTTAGTCACTTCTCTCTGATTCTGAGTCACCTCCATCTATTCTGAATCACTATAAGACACTGCATTAAGCTCTATACTTAGAATATGATGTAAATATAAAGGGATTTGAAATACATTTCAACAAACAACTTATGTCATATATCAAGATGAGGAATGAATCAGGAGTCTGCAAACACATAGCTATCTATAAGTTAAAGCAAAATCCTGATCCGGCATGTAAACTAGACGAGTAGGAAAGCAAGTTAGCTATCCTCAGTAACTGCAGGAATCTAATTTTGAACTACATTTTTGGAAGATTTTGAGAAGTCTCATCCTCTAACTTAGAATTTAATGGAACAAACACTTCATGGAAAGAAAAAAAAAAAGAGAGAGAGAGAAATATCACCACACTTGTCTCCCTATATGTTTGCAAGTTTCCAACATATTAAGAGGCAGCTATGAATACCTACAGTGCTTTCTTAAGGCTACTATTCTCTGCAGGTAACTGCTTTAGCTGCTGCTTTCATGTAGTATAATCGTTAATGGAGATGGAATATGACCATTGTATAACTTTTTTCTCTTATGATGTAGTTCACATTATGAAAAGTCTTCTTACAACCCCTCTTGATTCAACTTTTGGAAGTAGTGCCAGTCCAACTTTCTGCAATCATTAATGAAAATATCAGGCTGGAATTTCCTTCCTCAGTAACAATACACAGCAGGAAACTCTATGCAGCATGACTGAAAGTGTTTAATAAGATTTTCTTGAAATAGGACACTGACAAAATTCTCCTAGTACTTTAAAACTCAAGTCAAGTAAAATCAAACTGAACAAAACAACAAAGTGAACCTTAGATTCTATATTGAGGATCAGAACGATTCTCTAGCTGAGTGGGTACCCTATTTCCAAGTGTCACTAACACTTTTAACCTCATAGAGTTGCATATGTGCCCCATACACAACTGCCATAAACCCAGAACAAGTGGAACTCTTTGATAACAGCACATTTCAGTATAAAAAGCTGTCCCCTAGAGTGAAGGCAGGATTAGATAAGCAGAAAACCTGGCCCTGTATGGGCTAGTTTAAATCTCTTAAATTGAGTGAATACTTCAAATAATTTAGTACCATTATTTACTCCAACAAAAAGTAGATACTGCAGGCTCACCAAAGAAGTATTTCATTATATTTAGGTTCTTAGGCCATCTCCATCATTCTGATTCTGATTTTATAATGAAAGTTAAGGACTAATATCAGGTCAGAGATGTGTCCTTATTAATCTACTTTCTGGGAAGGGAGGCTATGTGTATTTATCTTCGTATATTAAGGTTAACAGTACTGTCATTTAAGGTTATGAGGTGTCCCTCTCTTTGCTTTTAGTAAACTAGGAAAAAAATTGATCCTTCATAATATTGATTTGCTTGATCAAGAGGTAATTCAGCAACTGACAGTGGCAACAAAAAATAGATACAGTAAGAGATGACATAGGACAGTCATAGTTTTTTTTGCAGAAGGGAATAAAATGCCAGCCGTTAAAACTGAGAGCATCACCAATGAGGAAAAAAAAAAAAAAAAGTCTCATCTAAAATGTGCTGGGGGGAAAGAAATTCTGCACACAGAGATGCAAAATATCATTCTCACATGCACCTAATCACAGACAGTTTGCTACTGCCAGCTCAGTGAGTGCCCTGAGGCCAACACCTGCTGCCTCGGTGAAAGAAAACCACGCTGCCATTGTAAGAGCTTCCCTCTTCAATCAAAGTACAGCTTGTAAAGGGGAGTTACACCTGGACAAACCTATTAAACAAGCAGTAAATAAGCAGTAGAATATTTAAAATAGATGTATCAAACATGTAAAAGATATAACAAAGTACTGAGAAAAAGTTTAAATAACAATCTACATTAACAAGATTGAAAATTCTGTATGCATAAAAAAACTTATGTATAATACATAGGTAACAGGAAATTATATCTAATATTTCTATAATACTGCATGTAAAACATATAAATGCCACCCCACCCCCAGATACACACACACAATCCTGGACCCTTTCACACACTAAGGCATTTTATTTTTATCTCCGCTCTTTTTTTATGCTTCCTTCTGAAAAACAAAGGCTTAAAATGGTTGCTTCCCTTTCCATTACCTTTTCTCATCCTCTACTTTATGCAGGTCCTTCTGTTGCATGGTGGTTATGATAAAGAGACAGCCCATGAAAATACTATGCTTTATATAGCTACATGTATTATGTTTTTCAATGACTAACTACAATTTTCAGTAAAGTAAGATTTGGGGTTAATGTCAATAGCCTGGATCCCCTATAACTGCAATAAGGGACAGCAAAACGGACTTCCTGCAGCCCTCCAAAATGAGAAATCAAAACCTGGAATTCTTGGTGTTTTAAACATTAAAATAATGTAGAAAATGCAAGTATTGATGTACCTATGCATAAAATAAATGGTCCTTTATGCTGAGTTTATGTGACCATTTAAAATACTGTTTGCTTTTCCTGCAGTGAATTGCTTCCTTTGGGTTGCAGACAACAGGGAAATCTTGTATATAAGAATGCAGACCCTGCTACCCAAAAGCAATGTGGGATTTTAAAGCTTTGCTGCTGAGAATTTTATGGTTCTCTCTTCAGCACTTTATACATGGAGGAGAGTCAGAGAAAACAAAACATGTTTTCATGGATACTTATAGCATTGCCAGACAAATACCCAGCTGTATGTCATTGTCTGATCTGTCATTTTTACACGAGCAATTCTTAATTAAAATATACTTCCTCTAAACTTAACAGGTCTGCTTGCATGAGTCAGGTGTGCAGGATTTCTCCATAAATTTGACACAAACAGTAACATAAAAGCTTGAAGAAGTAGCAACTGTAATAACAACTTATACTTTATTCATTACAGTTACATAATTAATATGTTTATGTAACTAGAAATGGAAAGTCCAAAAGATACAGGTGAAAAGGGGGGCACAGAGGAGCTTTGTATTTAGTAAATGCATTGGTCTACAACTTAAATCATGTATATTTTTAACACATTTTGAAAAATTAAACTTCCTAGTGATGCTTTTATCTGACTCCGAAGTAGCTGTGAGATCTTTGTCTCAATTGCATTTGACAGAAATTAGAAGTATTGACATGCATACAGAACCACAGTGATGCGTCTGAAAACATATACCCTCACTCCACCAAGCTTGTCTTCTAGGAGATAACAATTCATCAAGATAACAATATTTGTTGTTAAAGTAAATTCTATCTTTAATTGGAATTACTCCACACCTGATATTAACCTTTATTGTGCTTGTATTTATCTCATCCGTAGTTACTTGCTCCACTTTCCCCTCAGCACCTGTTGCTTCTGCCCATCTCTTCCACAGGTCCATGTTGTCTTTCAGACAACAGCCCTTTGGGAGCCAGGACTGATGTTTACTATTACTTTTATTCACGCAGAGCACAATACAGCTCAAATTGTTTCTGGCATTTGGGTGGTATTTCTATTGGATATTAATAGGCAATAATAAAATGTCTCTGTAGGATGGGAGTATCCTGGGTGCTTTACAGAAATCAACAGAAATACAGATCCTCCTATGAACTGCATATGACTTTGAATTACGGTTCGGCAGCCTCATCTCCATAGGTATATCCTGTGGGTATACGTGAATCATAGAGGAGGATTAGTTCCATTTGCAATAGTCTTTGCTCAGAGGCACATTTTCCTCCAAGCAGGGTCCAGCTGAAGACCACACAGTGCTGCATGAGCACAAACATCCAGTCTGACAGCAGAAAGCTACAGGAAAAAGGTCTGGGGCCAAGAACTCTCCTGATGAGAGCTTATCGATTTGCTGACTCTGGGCTTTGGGGAAGTCTTGAATCTTCAGGAGCAAAGAGAATGACACACTGACTTCTGCACACTCATCTGAAAACCAAACTTTCCCTCATTTTGGCTATAAACCTTGGCCACAGGTTGTGACTTCATCATGTGGATGATATAAGCAAAGTTGACTTCTAACCAAAACTACGTATTAAGAGAAACAAAAAGCTATCATTTATTAAAAAAGAAAAAAAAAAAAACACTGAACCAAAGACTATTCGGGAGTTTATGACAAAATATTATTAATAATAATAATAATAATAAATCCAACAACAAGCTCTTAAAACAGCAAACAAACAAACAAACAAAAAGTCTGTTTCAAGAATGTGGGGAAGTGAGAGGATTGATGAGGAAGAAACAAAGAAAATTAGGGAAATAAAAGAAAGATAAATGTTACCCCTGCAAAGCTCAAGTGGCTATTATCTGTTTGGGGATTCTTGGTCTGTCAAGCTCTAAAACTGTCTCCTTATTCAGACTTTCACAGGAAAGAAAGCCATTACTTATGCTAAGACAAATTTACCAAACAGAAAAACACACATACACGCAATTCCAGCTGGAAGACATTACCCTGCCTGGAGTCCTTCAAGCAAATTACATTCTTTCAGGTTGAGATTTATAAAGCTGTTGAGGCCTTACTGCATGAGTCTTCTCTCTGATGTATCTGAGACAGAAAAGCTATCAGCTTCACACTCCATTTGTGCCAACAGATGCTATTCTCTTGGGAATTACTACAGGCACCCAGGATTGAAAGCCTACTTCCCAAGCTGCAATATTCCTGTCAGTAAGTACAAGGAAATTTCTATTTCTCTGGTTGAGGAAAACTCATGGGACAAGTGCTAAAACCTACAGGAATGCTGAGGATTGCAGCCAAACTGAATAACTTTCACCGTTTTTTGCTCAGAAAACTTCAAACTTCTAGACAATTCTTATACATTAACTCCCATTCCTCCATGTCTGACTATGTACAGTTCATGGATTCTGGTTGATCTGAAAGTTACTGTCGCTGAAAAGAGAGCATCATATCTCTTCCAATGCACACAAAAAAGCGTGAAAAAACTTCACAGCTGTGGTCTGGGCAGAGTAACAGCCTAAGAAAATTGGCCAGGGAAAAGGAAACTACCCAGTGTGCTGCTCAGTCAGCTGGCAGGCCAACCAGACCACACAACTGCCAAGTTCATTCTCCATCCTTTCCCCACGAGGAGGCATTAATTTGAGCTTCTTTTTTCCTATGCAGCTACTAATTTTCATATTTGGACTTGCTACTTTTGAAATCACTGCCCACTCTGTCACATTTGGCTGAAACCAGCTACCAGACTCCACAGTTACCAGCAGAGGTGGACAGAAAGGTGAAGGCATGGACAAAAAGCACGACTACCTATCCTTTGAAATCAAGTCTAGAAGTGCCTAGAACTTTAGAGTTATTGGTATCAATATTCAAAGACTTTATCCTACCAGAATGTATAATCTTAAGAATGAACTATTCTTGCAAGTAGCTTTATTCCATTTTTTTATCATATTCCAAGCTGTCTATATCAATGACTCTGGTATATGTTTTCTCATTCTTCAGCAACCGCTGCACTATTTTCTGTATTTCCTGCTGCATTTTTGAATTAAAAGTAGTTCTGGAATTTTGGTCTTTGAAATTACACTAGAATTATTTTTATGATACTCTCTAGCTGCGTGCTGTCTTACATCTAGTTTCAAAGTGAGCAATTGAGAAATTTCTTCTATATAAATTACAGCGAGTAGGTACATAATCTTTTGGCAATTATTGCTATCCTTTGCTGAGCCATACAAAATAATTTCTCCTATCATTCTTACAAAATGCAAAAATTCTGCTTTCCAGAGGACTACATAAATAGCACATAGCTTTTAACTTAGATCATAATCATTCAGTCTATTCTGCCTACATTCATTTGAACTAATATATCTCAGATAATCTGTTCATATATGTGATATTTAGCTGATGATAAATATAGAAGTTAAAATCACTTTTGCATACTAGAAACTTGAATATAGAAGGTAATCTTAACTGTAACTCTTTCAGGTAGACAAAAATATTCTGTAAATACCAAGCAGCTTTTTTTTTTTTTTTTTTTTAATTTCTATGGAAGTTGAAATCATGTCTGTGTATATTTTGCCAAGATGCTTATCTTTAAATTTTAAGTCATTCATAGATGTATGGAATTATTAGCTAAGATGAGGTATACAGAACTTTATATGAAATGGTATAGTTGAGGGATACAGAAGAGACTACAAGAAAGACAAGTAATGTAAAATATTTAAAAGTATTAGCTGGAACAGTCTGCTAAGAAACTAAACATAGCTGAAGTATTGTGGATCTGCAGGATTGCTTGGAAGGCAAATAACATCAGCTGCTAGAGAGCATTACAAGAAACCAGAAAGAAATGAAAGACCACTAAAAAATGAATATAACTAAAAGGATAACAATAGGATTCTGTTCCCAAATCACAGATGTCACAGACTGTGTTAGATGTCATAGGGCATCCTGCTGGCTTCTCTCTGCACTCCAGAAAGATGCAAGTCTTAAGCCCTCTGTATATGGCAGATGTCAACCCTCTGCAAGATTCTTGGACAATGAAGGGTGTGAAAATAGCTCTAGGTAGTTACATTTAAATAATTAAATGTCATTCCTGGTGCTGGAGGAAAAAATCACATCTGAAATTTGCAGGGACAATGAATAACTTGGAGTAATGACTGCTTATGTGCAATGTCATTTGGGCCTCATTTCAAGCTTTGACTTAAGGTCAAAGTATAAACATGCCTGACATAAATGCTATCTTTCAGTGGGACCAAGTTCCATCTCTTAGAAATAAGAAAGGTTTTATAGAATTATTAATTATCACAGCAATTCTATCTCCAGTCTAGTTCCTATTTATGTGTGTTTGCATGTCCTGTCTTCTAACTCCCTACCTAGAAAAAAAATATATAATTGATTTTTCTGCAATTTAAATATACTGTAAATCCATTAAACAAATCATATAATTTAATAAGGACTCTGATGACTAATGGTAGCCCTGCTTATAACCAGCAATGAAACTTCTCACATTATGCTTGGCTTGGTGTGGTAGGGCTGTTAAGAATAATGCAGGTTTAATGCAGGAGGATGTTGTCTGGTTCATCGGCCAAAGAGGCTGAAGTGAGTAATGATTATTTCATACCATTTCAAATAGAATACTATTGCTTCTTTATCAGAAATATAGTATTCCTTCCAACACAGCACTTCAAAGAACATGCCCAAGTAACAGCAAGACTATTCCTATAGGAACTTCCGACTTCTTATTATTAATTCAGGCAAATCCATGCTTTGTGCAACAATGGCTTCTCCTATGCAATAATGTTAAGTCAAACATACCTATCACCCAAGAGCACAAGAACCATTTTTCTGTTTACAGGTATCAGATAAAAATATTAAATAGCAGACATTTTCTATTATTAGTAATAAAACAAGACAGAGATAGCTCATTAAAAGGCACTGAAATATTCATAAGTCATACACACAAAAACCTACAAAATACCATAATAGTAAAACACAGTCACTAAGCATAACCAGAAGTCTGCTTATCAAGAGATATCAATAATGTCTTTGATGTATCTAAGCTAAAAGTGGGATGCTAAGATGTATTTCCTGAGAACTACACGGAAAGAGTCTCAATGTGTACACAAGAGAAAATACTTCCAAGTTGCTCATTCCTGCACATTTGCCAATAGGGAAATATATACAATAACTGCAGACATGCAAATTGCAGAAACCAAGAGTTTATCTCCTTATTCTCAGGAGCAGAAATTGCCTCTGTGGACACAGAGAGAATATCTTCTAAATTTACTCTCAAAGACGTGTTTAAGGAGGACAATACATGAAGGTAATGCAGCTACAAACAGACCAGACAGTAATATATGTAGTAATAGTAGACGTGTAATTTGAGACTTTTTGAATAGCTCCTATAATTCAGTCCTATTTCAAGCAAAATCAAACTCGGAACTCCTTTCTAGTAGACATTTGTAAGCAAACATTTCCCACACTGATGACTGGCATTCTGTGCTCAAGAATGGAGCAAGGAGGGATGAAAGCATGGAGTGACATTAAATAGGAGCTGAATGAAGGTTCACACAGATCTTGAATTTGACTAGCTTTGCACCCATGAATTCCAGAATCCTCCCTTTTTATTGTTTATCTTCACAGTATTTCTGAGACATCACCTCTCTGAATAATTTGTACACCAGACGAAAAACAATCTAGCCTGTGGCTAAATTCTGGAAAAAAAAAAAAATGTCATCTAGAGTGGGTTGCTAAGAAATAGAATTTTCCTGAAATACCATGGATCTTCCAGAGTTCACGGAAGATAAATAACATGAGCTTTTAGCAAGTACTGTAAGTTCTTGGCAGAGAAACCAGGAGTCAAAAAGGAAATAATTATAACTAAAAGGATAATGGCGTTTCAAGTAGTAGGGTTTAGTGGCTCCAAATAGCACTTGCCTTGTATGTACTCTTTGAATAATCCTAACATTTCAGGAAGCCTGATGTGCATTTACTAGTTACACTATATTATCTTCCTATTAATAAATAGTAAACCTAGTTCCCAGAATTAAAATCATTTTTTGTTTGTTTTGTTTTTAAATGGTTTGGTTATAAGTGTTTTCTGCTATGATTTTTAGAATGTTACAACTGGAGCATTTATACCAATGTCTATAGTTACATGTTACATAGTTACAGCAGACCATATCTTGTTCACTTTAGCAAAGTAGTCCCAATGATGGACCCATGTTTAATTTATTGTGGGCTAGATAGCATCTGTGCTTTAGTCACTTGTACAGGGGAACAATGGCTTATGCAGATGAACAGGTAATCCACAAAGACCCGGACGGTCCAGGTTTTTCAGTGGACCAACCTGCAGAAATGGAATGGCTCAAGAGATGAAGAAATTTGGATGCTTCTACCTGCTGCCAGAGGTTATTTTCTATAAACTTCTCCCATGAGCCTTCCTACCACAGTCATGATGAATGCTGTTCCTATTCAGCTGAGGAATAGCTTCTCCGTCCAGCCCTAGAAAAATAGCTGAAGTCTTAGAGGAAATGGAATATGAAAATACATTAGTCATTAATTTCACTATTAAATGGAGCTTTGTAGTGCACACAATAATTCAATTTCTGGTGAAATCTCATTTTCATAAGTTTCCTTTGTCTTATAGAAATATACTGAGATGAAAATATTTACTCTCTCCCTTGCTAAATCAGCTAAATTGGAATAAGTGGCTGATTTTTTTTCTTACGGAGGAAAAAACAGCAACCTCACAGATGCCCACAAAACCCACAGGTGTGCACCAGCACATGGGATTTGCTCACAGTCTTTCAGCAATGCAAATTTTGCTCCTTGTAGGAATAAATCTTGAAATGTGGTAGATAAAGGAGTGAGGTTTCAAGCTACGAAATCACGGAGACTTCCAGAAGTTGGCTCATCTCTTACACATGGGCTTACATGAGTGCACACCATGTGAAATCCCAAACACTCTTAAGAATACATTTAACACACAAGATTACAGATTTAATGACAGACTCCTGTTGTGTATGGGAATGAATCCTCTTTATTCCTGAGACTAATTTATATCTAACATTGAAAATCTCATCAACATATGGACTCCTACTACCTCATTGGTGTCGTTAGGTATTTTTTTGGGGGGATAATAACCACAATAAAAAATGAAACAATACAGAAAGGTGATTTAAAACAAAAGTTAAGACAGAGCGTTCAGTACTCTTAAAGCACAGAGAGAATAGACACTAAGAGAGAAGGAATAATTAAATCACTTTGTTCAAATTCCCGTCTGAACTGTGGTGTCAGAACCACTGCAGGCAATAAGCAATGCAGAATCTCTTTTGTGCCACCGTCCAGCCAGGCTTGTTGAGCTGCGTGTAGAACTTAACCTCCTGAATACAAAAATGGGAGAAGGGATTGTGCTTGAAAATACATGTTTCTTTCCTTTCACTTCCACTGAAGAAAATACTGATTTTCAAAAAGTCACACTGTTTTTAGATGAGTTCATCATTCATTTCTATTCTTTGATCCCAGATACTGTAATGTGCTAGATATATAACCCTGTACTTTAGGATCCTTAACAAATCCTAGGAAGAAAGAGACCTTTCTATTGTCTTCCCATTTTATTTTACTGTTTTACTGTTTTTTCCTGTTTTACTGTTTATGCATGCTCTCTTTCTTTGCATTTAGATCTTCTTTTCTTTGGAAACAGTGACCATCATAATGGCTTTACACACATAGGCAGAACTACCAGATATTATTGTGATATGAATAAATATATAAGCTAAAAATAGGAGTTAAGCTTGCTGGCTAAGAGAATAAAAGTTGTTGGAAAGTCAGTTAAATTAGATGTAGACAATGATTTCCTAGAAAAGATAGTATCTTCATCTCTCTACCCACTTCTAGATGTGGTAGTCTCAGAAACAGAATTCAACATGATAGACCCTGTCTAGTATGGCAAAGAGACTTTCATCTACAATGTATATCTCAGTTTGTACTTGGCTGTATCTGTGCTACCAAAAGATAATTATGATAGCACAACTCACCATGGTAGGGTGGAACCCATGAAACAGTGGAAAAAAAAGATAGTATACTAGACCAGCATGCTTCCATGAGAGAGAGGTGACGGATGTTTTCCAAAACATACCTTTAGTCTGTGAAAGTGGACAGCTTCCTAGAATTTATATAAATACTATATATATATATGTTATATATATATAAATAAAATAGAAATAGCTATTTCTATTCAGTTGCTAGCTTGTTTCAGGTCTCACCATGAGGAATATTTCTATTTGCTTCTGTAACTTCTAAACAAACATTTTCCTCACAAGGCCCAATAAATTGTAGCAGTTAAAATGTTTCTTCTCTAAATGTGCAGGATCAGGGAGTCTATGCCAAGGGTATGGTACAAAATTATGCTGGGGCTGGGAGGAATTCAGTACACTCCTGTTTCCAAAGTCCAAAAGAGACATGGTAGGTGTCATGAGGAAAACTACAATGAAAAAAAAAAAACTCTCTTTTGTGGAAGAAGATAATCATTTGCTACTAACAAGAGCTTTCAAATGTTGAAGGAATAGAAGAAGTCTTAAAAGGGTGGAAGAAAACAAAATAAAGCAAAATCTCAGCATGCAGCCTGGAAGAGAGTATCTGCAAAGGAGAAAAATGAATTAACACTGCTAAAATTATAGTTCTGGCTAACAGCTCTGGATTCTGCTTGTGACTCTGCTAAAGATTTCATGCCCGACTTTGAGGAAGTTTCTCATCTTCTTAAGTAAGTGCAAAACAAGCTCAGCTTCCTGGTAGCCAGATTTTGCCTCCTCTGTGTGTAAAACAAGACTAAGAAACCTCCCTTTTTACTATTTTTCAATTTAAACTGCCAGATCTTCACAGCAGTGTCTGATAAGAACCTGACACAATAAGGTTTTGAACTTTGATGCTTGCAGTAGTATGAATAATACTAAAACTTGACTCTGGGTCATTTAAATGCCACTCTGTGCATGTCAGATAAAAACCTTTGTAGGTTACCTCAAGGTTTCTGGTTTCTGATGTTTAGAATCAGGCCAATGAAATTCTGCATTCAAGGTTAATAAGAGAAATTGTGCATACTCATGTTATGCACTAGCAAACAACAATAAACACTGCCAATTCCTAATTTTAGCATATCACATACAAGGTTGTTCTTAACAGAGAAAGCTAACAGCCCTTAGGAATGACAAGAGCTTCACAGAGTTCAAGCGTTAAGTACTGCATTTTTCTGAGTGTATTTTTTTCAGACAATTTGCTACATAAATCATAGTTTGTGACTTGAAAAGCACTCAGCATTGGCCTAACTCTGCTCCCACTACAGTAATCCATAAAGTCCTGTTATCTATGCTGGCAACAGAGGCAGGAGAGAGCCAAGTACTTTTGAAAATCTCACCCTTGTTCAACAATAACCGACAAAATCTACCTTAAAAGATAGTTAAAGTTCACATGCAAGCATTAAGTTGAGAAATGTCGGATTTAAGCCTCAGGGTCCACAAACTACAATTCAGCCCCTTGTTCATATGCATTGTGCTGGTGTCTAATTACGTAACCTACACACTTTCAACGGCCTCACTTGTTGCACCAAGTGGCTAAGTGGCTGGTGCTCACACATAACAAGGTCTCTTCAATATTTCACTTGATCCTCACCATTGTGTGCACGGCCTTATTTGCAGAGCGCAATTCCGACCTGCTTTAAAGGCAGCGTTATCAATTTTCTCATAGCATTTTCTATGGAGCTCATTGCTACAATATGTGAGTACTTCAAAAATTCATCACCTCCTTTCCACAGCACCTCTTTGTGGTGAAGAGAAGATATTATCCCATTGCACACATGGGGAGCTGAGTCAGACAATGATCAAGGACAAATGTTTTGCTAATTTAGGATGTCCAATTTCAGATGCCTGAGATCAGATTTTTTTTTTCGGACTAATTATCAGAAGTTCATATAGTTAAGTATAGCTCCTATCTAGTTCAATTGCAGCTAGAAATGTTAGCACTTCTGAAATTCAGGAAAAAGAAATAGTTTAGAATCCAAAGTCTTACTGAGCAACTACATCCAGCCGAACACAGGAAAAAAAATAGGCACAAATGTGAACTATGGAATCTGTGAAAAAATTGGCTAAGGAGATCATCCAGAATCACATAGAAACTATGGCACTAAATGGAAACTATGGAATTAAATTCATCAAGGGTCATCAGGCACTCATACTGGAAGAAGTTGTTTCAGTGCATCCAATAGGCAGTTCTGTGGCCCATTTTCTCCTGTCACTGCAAAGCATTCACCCACAGCACTAGTTTTGTTGTTGTTGTTGTTGTTGTT
>VXAA01003459.1:122557-138403 GCA_013399115.1 Anseranas semipalmata
AGGCCCAGCTCTCTCAGCCTCTCCTTGTATGAGAGATGCTCCAGTCCCCTCATCATCCTCATAGCCCTCCTCTGAACCCGCTCCAGGAGCTCCACGTCCCTCCTGTACTGGGGAGCCCAGAACTGGACACAGAACTCCAGGTGTGGCCTCACCAGGGCGGAGCAGAGGGGCAGGATCCCCTCCCTCGACCTGCTGGCAACACTCCTCCTAATGCACCCCAGGCTACCATTGGCCTTCTCGGCCACAAGGGCACAATGCTGGCGCATGGTTAACCTGCTGTCCACCAGGACTCCCAGGTCCTTTTCTGCAGAGCTGCTTTCCAGCACGTCAGTTCCCACGTTCCCCTGGAACATCAGCACATATCATGAAATTCTTCTTCTTTCAGGAACAAATAACAAAACACTTTAAATTTAAAACCATCCGCAGTGCAAGCGCAGAATTCTTTACTCTAGAGATGAGCCATTTTTCAATGAGTGCTGTACAACTCTGCTTTTTTTTTCCCCAAGTCAGTTATTACTTTGGCCAGTAGAAATCCAGTGGAAGCTGGAAAAGGCTGGGTCTTAAAGAGAAGAGATACTGCCCAGCAACTCTCCGGAAATATCTTGGCCTTAAAGCAGTGATTTCCTGCTTTCAGGCTCACAGTTCAATGGGTACTGGCATGCACATGGATTCATTTGATGATTTTCATGGTGGCGTTGTATGTGTGTCTTTCTGTGTACATATGCATGAACATTTATAACCATTGTGTGCTCAAGTGTTATTGCTGGAGTGTTAGCACACACAGTTATGTATCTGAATCTGTTTTAGGAGAGCTTCTTTAAATGGTTGTCAAATCTCTAGAGGTGCCCACAAAGATCCAAAGACCCAAGGGTGTCTGAACTTATTTTAAAGAGCAGACACCTGAATAATTGAATGAATGAATAAATCATTGTTAACATTTTCAAAATGCTTACAAAATGGAGAACATATCTACACCTTGCAATAAACTACGTAGAGCCAGTGCTGACCCAAACCAATAGTCCCCTCGACACAGAACATCAGTGCATTGCATGGGCTTGGAGGCTGAAGCACAAGAGTGATTTAGCCCTGGGCAAGTCACTTCATGATCACATTAAGTTTCCCTTTCTGCCAAGTGTGGGTAATACAGTTTACCTACCTCACTGAGATGTCAGGAAGAATGTTTTTAAAAGCAATTTGAAGATATAAGGCACAAAGAAAGCATAAAATATTATTGTGTGACTACTTACATGTTGAAAGACCTAATTTAGCAACATACACCTTTCTGTAAGGAGGTTATGTTTAAACAGCATAAGCCTATAATTATACTTCTTTATTGTTAATAGTTATTGTTAATATAATACAATGATTGTTAATAATAAATAGTTATTTTAGAGCATCTTCTGTCCTGAGGTCTTTCAGCACCTGTCATATTCCAATAAAAATGAAAAAAAATCTATATTCTCTGACTAAAATGGCAATTCAATTCCATTTTCATATCTTGGGTGCAAAGAAAAAGACAAAACACAACAGGATTGTCTGGTGCCCTAAAGTCTGAGAAACCGTTACCTTTGCATTCTTAATAGTGACCAGCAGACCTCCCTTGGTTTCCTGAAATTAAATGCCATCATTTGAGTACATGGCACTTCAAATGTGTTTGTTTCAAGTGTGCTACCTTTTTAGTTGTTTTCAGAAGAAAACAGAGGGAAAAATAAATGGCTAGTAACAGCAGAAAGCTTTTAAAAAACATCCTTTTTAATACGCAAGAAAAGTGAGCCTTCAAAGCTCGTGCATAAGCACCTACATAATTGGCTGGATTTTCAAGAGCATTGAGCTTGCAGCAGTCCCCAGTGAAAACCAGCAATAGCTTTTGGATGCTCAACAATTTATCACGACTCAACAATTTCCCCCCTGGGCATTATTTACAACTATGTGGTAAACAGAAAGCTAAAACATTTGAGACTGTCATTTTTGGTTGGACTTGAACACCTAACTCTATTAGGCTCCCCTGAAACACCCACAAGTATTTCAACAGTTTTTTCTTTTTTTTTTTTTTTTCCCCGGATCTTACAGCAAGAAACAGGCCTAATTTAAATGAACACTGCACACTAAGACTCAAATGTCAAGACCATATCTTGCTGGTAAAGGTTACATGAAGTAATGATTAATTAGTCTTTTTCCTCATTCAGGTTTTACTTGCCTGTCAATAAAAGACAGTAGATGATTGCCTGGCCAAAATATGCATTATTTCCAGCTCTCTAATATCACTGAAAAGTAGGCAGCAGTTCAATTTGCCAGCAATAATTTATTGTGTAGAATCAAAATTCTGCAAGCAACCTCTTCTCATCTGTTATTTTCAACATCTCCTACAGCTATTTGATTTTCTTCCTGGCTTTTTATGTTAACTGGTCATCTACTGCCAGATTCCAGCTATCTAAATAAGACTCTGCAGCTTGCTCAGTGGTTATAACTGTGTTTCATCCACGCAGAGTGCCTACATTTCACAACAAACAGGATTGCATCTTTCAGTGGCATTCCCAAGATAAAACTCAGGAGGATATTTGTCCCAAATGCTCTTAAAATAATTAGGAACTACCCAGCTTTTTTCAAGCTGAATATGTGGCCAAAGTTTGAAGTATTGTTCAGCTGGAAAAAATAAAAAATAAAAAAAAAAATAAAAAAGAAGAGTAAATGGCTTGCAGGCACTGAAACCTGCTGCTAAAAATGGACAGGAGCCTTCAGTGCCATCCTCGGCCATCTGCCTCTGCTGCAGTGTCAGCAAGCACCGCAATGGAGTCACCGAGGGCAAAAGCTGCAGCCAGGCAGTGGGAAGCAAATGCTTCTGGTCTCCTGATGCCCTTACAAGCCCCCTGCCAGGTGTGGAGGGGGAGTTCAGAAACACTAGCCACAGCAGCAGCTACTTCTGCAAAAATCTTTCTTTCCTAAAATCTGTAATTCCTGCAGGCAGTCACATCCGGATTTTCCTTATTGTTTTAAAGAAAGCTCATAGCTTTCTCTTGGTCATTCAGATTTTGCAGAGCAAACGTCAATGATTTTATTGGTCTGTTTGCTTAAGCTAATAGCGTGGCTTACTATGCATTTTTGTGTATGCTCTCCTCCCTCCCAGGATGTGAAAGAAAATGGAATGTAGCAATAGTTAATATTTACAAAGACAATTGGTACAAATGGGCATGTCAATGCCACACCTTCTTCAGACAAACTTAGGTCTTCACTTGTGTGCACTGCCATAACAATCCATCCTGAAGAAACTCTTAATTGACATTGATCTATTCTTGAGTTAGTTGTATTATTCATGCTGATAAAGAATATAAAAAATGCTGTTCAACCATCTTTTGGCTTGGGGCCACGGACTAATCTTCATTTGGTAATTGAAGGCTTATTTGATAGAAAGAAACTCTATGGAAACTGTCAAGTCACTGAAAAGTAATGAAGTATAAACATCCGAGTGTCACCTAAATTCAGTCTCCTTAGAGCAACTGTCATCTCTTGTTTTATCAGCAGTTTCACCAATGAAAATAAATAAAAATTATGCATTACACCTGATGAGCAGCCAACCACATGTAAAAGTACAAAGCGTATTTGGTGAACGGCTCAAAATAAATTAATTCCTTTTTCCTCACAACAACTGTTTCTCCTTGACTGACACAAAGCTTTCACTCAAGAAATGGGTCAGGGAAAGAAAAAAAAATACATTCAGTGGATATTAGAGGCCATGTTTCTGGCAACCCACAGGTGTTTGTGACCAAAAATGTAAGAACCTGGATAGAACAGAAGAAACATAATATGGAACATGGTTTGAAAAGTGTGTGTCATTGTCCCCTACACAGGAACTCTCCAGAGAAAGAACACACTCATGTAGTTTGGTTGTGCTCTCTCATTAACTGCTTCCCCAAAACTCTGACACATCTATTCTTCTTCTCTGCAGTATTAAGCAGAACTTGTGCATTACAGTTGATTGTGCCACAGGAGCTTAGTTGAAGAAAGAATTGATTCTTGCTCAAACGCTTTCATAGAGGTCAAGGTAAGATAGCAAAGAAGCTGCTTGGGAAACAAAAGCAAAGAGCAATAAGCTCTAGTTTCAGTGAAAGGACTAGAAGTAGCATGAGCACCCAGCATCCCACAAGGATTCATTTAGGTTTATATTTTTAAACTAAGTGTATACATTATTTCTCACATGTATTTTACATGGCCTGTTGAGCTAAATACTTTGTGTGCCAAAAACATTATTATCAGAATGTTTTATTACAGAAGTAGCAGCCAGCCAAGCCTTCTTTTCTTTCCTAGAGCAAGATGGGGAAGGGTTTTTTGATCCTACAATTTTTGAGTGTAACTGGGGAGTGTAATTAACTCTACTTGTACCACAAATCAGGACAAAAGTTTCAGTTTTTAGGTATTTTAAACCCATAGGAACAAAACCAGAAGCTTCTGGCATATTTTGGCTGCAGAAAACAATTTTCAGAAAAATAAGTTTTCTTCGGTTTGATATTTCCCCATCTTCTCAAATCTCAATTTAAATCTTTTTTGATTGTCCACTTTAATGTAGATGTATTTAAATTCTTAAGGAAAATTAGATTCATGGTCCAAACATGTTAAAAATGGATATTTGAAAGGTCTCCCAAAATATTTCGAGTTAGAAAATTCAGTGGAAGTAACCCTGCACGGATGGACTTCATTTTACAGCAGAAAAAACAACAACAACAACAACAACAAAAAACAATACACCATAATTTCAAAGACCTCTAATTTACAGCAAGGTGAACACTGAAGACTTAAAATCTGGGCTCAGCCTGTGACAGTGTCTGTATGCTATTGATCACTGTAGTCTTTCTGGAATTCACACCAGGCTGCTGAGAAGCAGAAATAATTGCTCTCTTCTGGCATGAGATACAAGATGATAGTTTATTTACTGACCCACCGAGATGCTAACAGCATTATAACTGGCCAAAGAAGTTCTAAAATTCATAGGAACCTACAGGAATTTTTAGGAAGAATAACAGCCATTATAGAGGCAGTGGACCTATAGTCTTGGTCCTCATGTGCATTCTAGTCACCTCCCACTGCCAGGTCAGGAGAAGACCAGTGTGAACAATATTTTCCCACATAAAAGCGGATGTGAGCTAATGGATGATCCAATAAATCTTCTGAAACAACTGATGAGGAAAGCAGGCCTACAACATTCTTCCAGAGTGTAAACATGGCCCAGTTTATGTTGTGGTCCTAAGCCTGAAGTCCATGTCCAGCCAGAGCTCCCTCAGAGTTCACGTAACAGATGGCCTAAGAGAAATTTGACTTCTTAAAGAAGCATTTCTCCCAATCATGACAGAACAGTACAGAGAAGAGCCACTTAAAATATTTAGCTCTTTCTATCATAAAACCCAGATGAAAATAGGATGGGTTAGCTGGAATAAAACTGCTGGTTACGACTTTTTTGCTTTTGCAGGTTTAAAGCCTCATTTTTCTACAGGATGCTGGGCAAAGTACCTAGGGATATGCTTAGTCTTAACTGTTTTGACAGCCCTTTGTACAGCCTTCTCTGCATGAAACGCCAGGGCCAAGACAACAGAATTGCACTTGGACTGGAGACCAGTCTGCTTAATACATGTTACTCCTCTTCTGGTCAGCCTCCTTTTCTTGCCATGTCAGCTGGAGGGAGAAGCACAGACTGAGAGAGAAGGGCACACTTAGGTTCATTGCTACATTGCTGCTAGAGGGTTGAGAACAGAAGGAAGCCAACAAGCACAGGATGTAAACAAGGGGAAAAAATCAACAACAACCACAGAAAAAAAAAAATAAGGAAAAGAAGACATCATCTATTTACTTACTATCAACCTTAAAGATATTGTGCGTAGGAAGGAACATTTCTCAAGTACATGAGCTGTAATTGAAGTTGGCTAGTCCTACCAAGAGATGTCTATTCAAACAACAAGAAAGAACTGAAAAGCCTTCAACAAGAAAGTCAGAAGGTTCATTGATCAATAGATATTTTACGAATGGACAAGCCTTATGTGCTAAGTACTTTCCAGGGCTATTTCAGTCAATTTCTCCTTGGATTTTCCTGTTGCTTACATTCACAAACTGTTCTTTGTTTTATCTGTTGTTTAGCTTGGAGTGTGAGAATAAAACTTCTAATTATAGCATGACTTGCAACAGCAATGTCAAGCATCAATATAATCTGTGTAAAAACATGTGTTACACCTTACAAGGAAAAGACCACAGAAAAGAATTCAATTGAATGCAACTGCAGCCTCCACTGATTAAGTTCACCAAGATTAGTCTCAAATACTCATTAGATTCAATGGATCAGCATTCTCAGCAATGTTTGTAAACTAACTTTTACATCAGACATACTGGGACATTAAAAATATAAAAAAGAAGGCTGCTAGTATTGTTAGATTCTACTAAACTGTGAAGTGTCAGGATTGCTTAAGTAGCAGAAACACAGTTTAGATACAAATTTCCCACATGAAGGGCAGTCAATACTTACTACACTCAGTGCAGTGGCACCTACAGAAACAGAAATTTAGGGAAAAAAAAATTGCTTCCACCTTGACCAATTCCTTTATCTAGTACCACAGTGCCTCAAAACAATAAAGAGCCTGAAGTTTTTGCTTATTACCTCCCTCAAGCTATATCATCTACTTTGCTGTGAATGGTTTTGTACTACTAGTAAACAACAACTTTGTGTTTTCTCTTCCCTCTCTTGTTTTAATATGGGTTATGTTGCCACATGTTTTCCCTGTAAATCCTTGAGTTTCTCTCTACTAGGAGTCACAAAATGATGCATACGCATTTAAAAATAACCTGTTTGCTCCTGGCCATGAAAATGGAAAAATAGAAGTGTAAGGTTGTCAGCGTACTCAAGGCTGGTTACAACTTAATGTAACGTTCATTAAATCCTACAGCCATATGAAGATTAAATATCACACCCCTTTAAACCCTGCACAAAAAGAGTTGAGAGGTTGGTCACTGTGTAATTAAGTTAAATTAAAGATCCAAAATATATTTCACATAATATGCCACTGTATATATTCACTCCCAGTCAATTACATGTTTATTATGGTCTCTCTGACAAGCTAAATTAACAATAAATTAATGTCTAAGTTGTAAATTCACTTCTGACAATACTACACTACAACTAAGCCTTAAATATCTGCATGTAACTATTCAGCTACAGACATAAGTGAAGGTAATAAGAGTCAAAAACTGCAGACTAATTGCTTCAGTTGAAGGCTTATTATCTCTCCCATTTCAAGCTCAGCAGCAGTTAAGCAGTAATATAAACTACTTTGGCATTGTGAACCTTTATATAAAATTCACTTTTATTTTTATCTCAGTTCATTTTTATAAACAATAAAAAAACCATTTGTTTTCAGACTGACAAAGGTAAGGATGTAAGCTGAAGAGTTAAAAAAAAAAAACAACTACTAACAGCTCAGCCTTGAAACTCACTCATTTTTACTGTTTCACTGAAACTCTTCCCCTTCTCCTTTCTAATGTTTTGTTGTTGTTTTGCATGGACTTCTCATGTGTAAGCTCAAATTAACTCTTCTTAATTACTTCAGCCTGTCTCATCCTCCTTCACCAAGAGACATACTCGAGGCTTGATTCCGCACCCAGCCAGGACTTGTGCACTCCCACCCGTGAAAGCAGATGCAACGAGGGCGTGAGGCTTTCCCACACGAGGAGGTTGGCACTGCCTATGCCCACTGAAGGGCTGTAAGGGACGCATGAAGTTTGAGGCAGCTGCACGTGATGTCTAGGATGATGTCTAGACACTCGTGCTCTCTCGGTGACTTACTGCGATCCCCTGTTGACAACTCCCTCCATCTCAGCACATGTCAATTTAACAAAATTAGCCCATCCTCTGCACATGATCATTTGCAGTTTGGCTTTTTTAAGGTGGCCATGAAGATGGGGAAATTCCTTCCAAGGGCACCCCTCCGTCACAGGGACCACGGAGATTGTCCCGTCCTATCTCCGGCCTCTCCCACAAAGGCTGCTGGAGGAGCCCGGGGGCACAGCCACTCTGCTGGCACTGCAGGGCTATTTAACAAGAAAAGATCCCAAAATGGAGTCCCTGTTATGCATCTGTGACCAGATGTTGTCCAGCATGCTAGGACAAATCCCATGCTGAGAAATGGTCTATCTGCAGTTTCCACCTGCAGTTTTGATCATAAAATTGTATTTTGCAATATTAATACCCGTACGTTGCTAGCCAGTTACCATCATGCATCCTACATCATGTGTCCAGCATACATGTTCTCTCTCAAAAAAGTCTTTACTCCAGCAGCAGTAAGGGCACAGGCAATCAGATAACCCAGGGATGGGTTATATGAGGGAGAAAGAGGAAAGCAGAACCCTTTCCCTGTGCAAGAAAGGGTTAACCTTTTCCTCCTCTGTTCTTCCAGGGATCACCTCATCTGGCAAAGCCAGCTGCTGCTTTTCCCCCACCATACCCTCCCATGTGACAGAATAGAAGGCTGAGGCTTCAGTTAATACATTATTAAGTACTTATTTTGAAGGCAGAGTATTTCTGAAGAGACACAGGGTGTCTGAGAGCTGGTAAAAATATAGCTGTCTTCCCCAGTTCCCTCAAAGTAAGCAAGTAAATAAGCAGTTACCAGTGAGTTACAGGACGGAGAAACTGAGACAAGGCACTGCTCAAGGACACATCAAGTGTTCCCGGTAAAGGCAAGAGAAGAGGCAATGCTCTGAACTGCCTCTATCACACAAAGCTTGTGGCTAGTCCTCACCTTGCACCTCATTGGTGCCATCACGTCACCCAATGCTCCCTGGAGAGCAGCCACTGTTCCTCACTGTGAGCCCTCGGGAAGGCTGTAAAGCCTGCTGAGATCCTCCACCAAATGTGCTCCTGGGAATGGCATGTGTCATTGCTGCTCTGTACAATATGGCTCTTGTACAGAGGGCCATCACCCTAGCCCTAACCCTATGCAATATGATCATAGCTAATGTACCTCCCTGCCTCACTGCTCCTGCCATCACCTCCTTGTGGGATGCAAACGGGTGCTGCCATGTGCTCACTACTTCCTTACAAACCAATTGCCTACGTGAAGCTTCCTTTTCCTCTATAAGCCTCTTTTACCAGAAAATCCAATCATACTTCTACTGTAGCTCCCATAACTCCTCCAGATAGTTAGATGTTACTCTTCAGTCCAGTCATCTCTTCTTTCATTTTCCTACAAACAGGCTCTGGGTTTACCCTTGGCTTGTGGTCTTCAGCCTTGGCTCACAGCATCATCCTGACTTTCAGGAAGCTGTGCTCCATCAGCCTCCTGGATCCTGAACTTCATCCTGCTTCTCTTGCCCAACTGGCTTCCACTTCTGAAAGGTTGTGTTTTTACCCTTGACCGCACATATCCCTGGCACATCATCCCTTTATTTACTTTCCCATTTCATCTGTGTGGGTTCCTAATTACACCACAGTATTCCTATTGAAAAAAAAATAAATAAATAATTAAATTACTCCTTCTCGGAAAAGGCCTTTCTTGCATAAGCAAGAGACAGCTGAAAAATGCATCTGTATCTCACCTCAAAGTCTAAAATTGCTTCAGGTTCCCAAAACTTTAGGATCTGATGCAATCCCCAAATTCTATTTATTTATTTTTTTCTCTCTCTCTCATTTGCAAGTCAGCTTATAACTATCTGAAATCCTGCCAGGATTTACCTTTATCTTGATCTTTTTTCTGTGGAAATTCTTATTCATATCTAATGCCTCAGAATGAGTTTTAACTTTCAGGTTTTCTCCTATGACTCTCGCCATACATTCTCTAAAAGTCAAGGAGTGCATCTCTCTGATTTCTCGAGTACTTATACAGTCTGTGTTACTACAGTATCTCAGAACCCCATAATATTTCATGTAATTATCCTCAGAAGAACCCGCTGTCTTTTTTATTTTTTTCAACAGAAGTCAACAGTGGACAAGAAGTTTCTGACTGCAACCAAGGACCTATGTCTAACATACTTGCTCAAGGCCACAAGGGAAGTCTACAGCACAAGAAGCACTAAATCCCATGCTCTAACCACTGAACCATCCCTCAAAGCCATCTGATAATCCCACCCAGACTTTGCTCTTTAATCAGAAATTGATATTAACTCATCCTTCTATTCTTGATAACCTTCATTGATTTCAAATATAGTCCTCTCTCCAAATTTATGTTCAAGAAAGGTTTTGAAACTTTGCTCAATGCACTCCATTTCCATCCTCTCACTTCTGCAGTCAGTGCTTCTCCACATCTGCAGCAGCCCTTTGGAGACGGGGTGAGTTTAGCTTTGCTGTTCTGTTGCTGCCAACACTCTCCCTAATCTATTTCACCTACTTAAATCCCACTTTAGAATCAGAGAAGGAAGGATGGAAGGACAAAAGACAGCAAAAAGAAACGAAAAAAGAATGGACAAAAGAACAAAAGACTTTAATACAAACCATAAAGTACATAAATAATAAATATTATTGTACTCTACATCATTTAAAAGTACTACCTTTTCTCACATCATCCAAAGTGACCATGATTCATGGCAACCTAATGCTTTATAAAGATCACAAAGAAGCAGCATTAAAGGCATAAGAACTGAAAGCAGCTAAAAACATTGTTCATGAAATGACTGTAGCAATGCATAGCACTGCTAATGGACCACAACTGGAGTGAAGCATTGGATGTTCTATGATATGAGTTAAAAAAAAAAAAAAAAAAACAAAGATTTTTTACTTGTTGAGTTCAAACCCAGTATCCCAAACTCTAGATAACTGGTTAACTTCAGAGACCAGTTATTCTGTCTTGATCAATCAGCAAAAGAAAGACTCAATGAGAAAGACTGCAACATAAGGTATCTATGTCAGAAACGGAGTGAGCAGCACTCAACTAATACTCTCCCAAGGACAAGTGGCAGAGCACATCCCATGGGTAATCTCCACTTGACCTGTCAAGCTATAGCCACAATTTAAAGTTTACACAATCTCAAACGTCATCCTATGGAATTACACCATCTCTTAGAAGTTGTGCACTTAGGTCAACAACCACAATGCAGTGTTGGTACATCCTTCCAGAAGCACTTCCATTTCCATACTGAACAGAAAAAAAAGCTCTTCTACAGCCTTCTCTCTGTGAGATGCCAGTGTCATGCCAAACATGTTCCTTTCCATCTCTGTCTCCCCTTCCCCATTGCTCAGCTGCCTGCATTCCTCACAGCAAATTAACAGCTTGAAAAGACTGCCAGTTTGATGCAATTTCATGTTCTTGAATACAGTGTTCTCAGGAGCACAATTACAGAAATTTAATCTCTTGAGAAATAGATCAGATACCATTAACAGAATGAAACACAAATGTTCTCTACGACTTCCTGGAGAAAGGATGTGTTGGGCCTACAATAAGATATGTAATTTACAGAGTTGTTATCAACAAAGAATGGTGTTGTATCATCAACAAATTTATTTAAAAAAAAAAAAAAGCACTTAAACACCTAATACTAAACACTTCCATTAAAACAAACAAACAAAACTCAACAGCTTGGTTTTCTATGCAAGTTAAGTTTCTATGCATGTTTCTCCTCTTTCTTTTCTCTTTGCCAGACACTTTCCACAAGCGGACACTGTTCCCTGATTTCTACACAGCTATAATAATCAGAGCCAGAATACTGCAGCAAATCAGTGAGAACGAGGGATTCTCACAAGCAGGGACTCACCTGTGGGATATGACAGTTTTCAATTCCAGTCAAGAATGTAGGAGCTTTGCTATCACAAGTCACTGAGATAATATGCTAAATTAGCTCATCTCCTGGGAGACTCACTCCCACCTGTTCAACAGCCCCAGGCCAAGCTCTTTCCAGCCCACTGTCAAATCTGGGTAGCGCAGAGGTACGCCACGGTGCTCCTCAATTACTCTCCATGGATTTTATGCCACTGGGGTGCTGCAGTGGGGAGTCTGACTATGTCAGCTAATGGCACTGTAAATCAGAGCCTTCTCGCAATATATTCAAGGTTTGGTCTGCTTCTGAACACAAAGTTACGATGCTTTATCTCAAACCCCTCAAACTTAGAGGATTCACTAGTGGCTCTTTTTGGTTTGGCATACTCTGGCGATGCTATTGACAAATAGAAGGGCAAAGTCTGTTCCCCATTTCAACAGACAAAATTCACAACTTACAATATGTGCCTGAACCAGCTCTACACTACATCCTGTTTACAATGTGGAGGGACCCTGCACTCTTTGGAGCCAAGTTGTATTGTTCATGTGATGTAAGAAGGCTTTAGGATCACAGAGTACAATGATTTGCTGGACAGAACTCAGATGAACAGAGGAGATCTGGAATTATTTTAAGTCACACCTCACAGAAAAAAATGAACACTTAAGAATACCTTCAGACCCAGGAACAAGGCTCACACAAATTTACATTTATTTATCTACATCTCTCCAGCCCTACTGAAATGTGGAGTGTATCTAACATTTTTGTTCAGATCAGAGGCACACCACTGAAGCAAATCTCCCAATTGTACCCAACTACCAAGCTCTAAGTCACATTTTAGAGCAACCTCAGAGCACGCAAACTGGCTTCTCTGTGGATGAAGTTAAACAAGAAGATGCTGTTCAACCACTAATGGACATTCACACCAGTCTAGAACTAGCTTGAAATAACCCGCCTCTTGAAAATGTGTATAATACATGTTTTGGGACATCAGTACCATCTCTCTCACTCTCATGGGTCCACATGACTTCCTAATGCAAGCTCAGCCATATTTTTTAGTTTAATCTATTCTGAGAATGAAGTGTCAGCGCAGGACTCAGATCTTAATGGTTGAGGTTATTTATGACCTTGAAGGAAGACAATAGGCCACACAGGGACTGAGTCCCCTTGCTATGGGAATCCCAGAGTGACCTGAATTATAACTGTGTAAGGAAAAAGGCTGCACAGCATACTTTTTTTTTTTTTCCCCCTCTTTGGACAAATTTACTCAAATAGAGTCACATTTTAGCATAGTATATTAGATACTCCAACTGTACTCACTTTGCAACACACCACAGGCTATTTCTGTGAAGTACAGAGTGGCAGGGGAACATTAGGAACATGAAATATTCATCTTTCATCCTTTTATTCCTGAGCCTGGCCTAGGTTTTCCAAGGTAAATGTGTTCTCTCCATTTGAAGACACTTGTCATTTGGAATTTCAACTGTTCTGTAAAATTCAAAATTGATTATCTTAATGATAGTTAATAGGCAGAACTGTCTACTGATCTAATGCCACTCCTTCACGGAGTCCACTTCAATATAACTCAAGGCAACTCTTGAGTTATTTTGTTTCCTTACTTAATTTTTGGCCTTGTACATGGAGCTGCATTCAAACAATCATTGATAACTTTGTCTAGGACACGTGCACATTTTAGAGCAGGATCTCACTCCCTGCAAGTCTATGATAGTTCTTCTCCATGCAGGAAAAGAAATGGGAACAATAATTTATTCTGAGTGTTCAAGTACCAAATTAACCAATCGCCCCTTTCAATATCTTTTATAAAAGGTATTCTTTGATAAGCTGTGATCCTGTTATATTTGATATGCTGACTCATTTTTCAAAATATTTAAAAGTCCCATTGTAACATTTTTACTTTTACCACATTCTCATTAAAAATAAAATAAAATAAAAACCACCAGTCTCCTTATTTTTATGTATGACCATAGAGCTACTTGCATTCCCAAAGGCCATTAAAAGTAGCAAGAATTAGGCTAAACTCAGATATGAAATATATTAGACCCTAACAAATTTTCAGACTCATGTTAAAACACAAACAGCTTCAGCAGGCGTAAATTACCACAGCACATTTACCCTTTAATTGACCTGCTGTTGCTATTTTCTTCTCCTTTTTTTTTTCTTTTTCTTTTTTTTTTTAAATGGAAAAGTGGTTTTAATGGCATATTCATGTCCAGCTAACAATCTCCAGGACAGAGACCAAGATTAACTAGATCTCTTCAGCCTGATCCCAAGCCTATTAGTGTCTGCATGGTTTTCTATGGACTTCTGGGCACTAGTTATAGCAGAATGCCAACTGTAGTCATTGCACAATGCACTGCATCTATCTACAACCATTTGAACAAGAAAACATATCTGTGGCAAAACCATCAAAGCACACAGAGGCAACTGCATCCAACTTGCATCTTGATCAAGCAATCACAACTTGACTGTAGGAAACATTATTACACATCACTTACAGAATGTTTTCTGCTCATGATGCCCAACAGACTTCAAGTTCAGACCCGTGAAATAGATCAGCAAGGCGATAAATGATTAAAATTCTGAATAGTTTAACCAGTTTGCAGGTGGGCAATGTTACTTATCAGGAGGAAACTATAGAAACATTTTTAATTAACAAAGGCAAGAAAGGGATGCTTATTTCCTGGCTTCAAACAGGTTAGACAGCGCATTGCTTATCTCCATATCCTAATCATTTTCTAATTATCACAATTTTTGCAAATCTCAAGGCAGAACATACCTTCATTTCTGTATAAACACATGGGTCTGAATTAGATTTTTAACTTGTGCCTGCAAAGCTTCTGCAGATGTTTTTAAACTTTCCCCACCCTGTTCCTGCAGTATCTTTTCATGCCCAGTTTCTGTTTGGGTTAGCATGGTAGGACACAGCCAACTGTGTCACTTGCCTGCCTCTGGATCCCAGGGATGTCACAGCGATGAACACAGAAAAGGGATAGTCACAACCTCTTTATGACAGTAACAGCTGCTTTTGAAGAAGATTCAGTCCTCTACAGACTAGCACTTTGCTTTCAGTTTTATCCCAGCTACAATTTTCAGTTTCTTGATCATTTTTATGCAAGAAAAGAACCTCAGCAATTCTTGAAATACACAAGCCAATTTTCAGATGGAAATAGAATTTAGATGGAGCCTTTTTTTCAGTTATGAACTCTTTTAAATAAAAGAAAGGTTTAGATCTGTGTTTGGTGTTAAAAGATAAAAGTGCACTGAAATCAATGGACACAGATTAGATTCAAATCCCCACTGTAATGCCATTTTACTAAGAATGTATTATAAAAACAAACAAAAAACATTATGCGAGTGAGAAAAGTTGCTTGCAGACTCAAACATTAATATTCATCAATACCATTGATATTTATATATGCCTGATATTTCTATTTCATGCTCACACTGGGACAGAGCTGAGAGAGTGTGTACTTCCAGAATATTTAAGTGTACTCTATGGATATAATTGCAAGTCAATCGGTTATAGAATATATTCAAGTTTCTGCATAATACTGAAGACCTATTCTGGGCATTTTGTACCTCACAGGGGAAGAGAGAAGTAGCAAAGACATGGCAAGTCAGTAGCAAAATGGTGTTTGACAGGTAACACCACTAGAAATAAAAGCAATGCTCCTTTACAAAGGGCAACCGACCTGCACTCCTCAGGTTACCAAACCCAACACTTTTACACAGCTTTCAGGAGAGGGGCAGCCCTGCAGCCCTCTTTGTTCAGCAAAGGCCATCGTCCATCCCTTTCTCCCAGAAACACGGCCCCGCTGATGTTAAGCTGCAGCAAACAGTGACAAAAATATGTATTCCAAAAGCAATGGAGAGAGAAACCAGGGAAGCACGACAGAGGTAAGATTAGATGCAGGCACAGTTTCTTTACCCTCAGAATCAAAGTTGTTTTCTTCTTGTTTTAACTGAACCCTTTAGCCTGTTTTTGTCATTAGCAAAATGTCACACTGAAAATGCTGAATTGATGGTGCTGTTTGTGGTGTAAGGGTGCCCAGTGCCTCCCAATGCTTTTCCCTTCCTTATTTCACTAAAAAACCACCAACTCAAAAAAAA
>VXAA01003459.1:138753-167397 GCA_013399115.1 Anseranas semipalmata
CGGTGGGGGGGTCCCCCTTTTTTTTTTTCTGCCCCTCGCTTTTTTTTTTTTTTTTTTTTTGACAGGGAAAGTTTCTACTTCATCCTGTCCGGGTAAGTGCAGTCAAATATGAATGCTTTCTGGAAAAAAAATAATAATAATACAGGCATGGCAGAGAAAATGAAGTCCTTAACTTTCTACCTCTAGAGAAACACGTAAAGCACCTACCAAGAGAAAGAAAAATGAATCAAGTTCAGATATGGTGCAAGCACTGCAATTGTCACCCAAATCAAAGGGAGCTACACCTCCTTATGGCAGCTTTGCTGCCCCCGGCACTGATGGCACCTGTGCAGCCTGAGCACAGGCTGTACCCTGAGGCATCCCTCCAATGAAATGTCAGCCAAAAAAAAAAACCCTGAAAGTGCTGGCCAAAGTAAGAAGCCAAAACCCACTTTTGCAATTTTATGTCCGTCTGCAGAGTGGCTCTTCCCTGCAGCGAGCAGGGGCCCCTGTCCCAGCACACTGCCCCACACAAGCACCTGGGGAACAAGTTACAGAGCAAACCTCTACAGCCCGGAGGGAGAGGTGCAGTCTGTTAAAAATAGCACGATTTCAGCCTCCCCCCCAGCCTCCACGCACGCCAAGACAGCAGACCTTGAACCCAGCTACACAGTACTTTCCTCCTGCCACTGACCGGTGACTCAGTTGACAATTTTAGGAATACACATCAAGAAGACACACACACACAATAATAATAAAAAACATAAATCATACCAGAAGCACAGAACTATACAATGCAAATCTGTATTTGTTTTAAATTGAGGAAAATAAGCATTACCTGTTCTTGTTGTTGGGCTTGTTTCCCTGATGCATTTTGTTCCTTGGCTGTAGTCATGCTCACCTATTTGTGCCCACTGCAGTGGCAAACAGGATTTTACTGTGTGTGTGTGTGTGTGTGAGAGAGAGCTTGTCTGTGTGTGTTCAGACATACACGCACGCACACACACACACAAAGACTAAAGGGATAAGGATGAGTAACTAGTCCATCACTTAATCACCAGCTGAGAAATTTCCCACCCCCACAAAAAGAAATAAATAAAATCGCACGTCAAAAAGCACTAGTCTAGCTGGCTTCCCCCTTGAGCCTCTAAAATAAAAGCAGAAGCAGGAGCAGAGAGAGAGAGAGAGAGAGAGAAGTTTGCTGTGGGGGCTTCTTCAATTAGCAACAGCCTCTGCAATCGTCACAGAAACAATGATAACTGCTTGGCAACCAGTAACTGGCAGCCGGGAGCCGGGAGGCAGCGCCGTGGTCCTCGCTCCCCACCTCCGCGGCGGCAGCCCCCGCGCTGCGCATGCCCCGGCCGCCCCCGCGCCTTGTGCCGCCCGCTCGCCCTGCGCGGAGCCAGCGCAGCGCTGGGCTGCCGGAGCCCCGCGCTGGGGGTCCCGGGGCTGGTGGTGGAGGAGGAGGAGGAGGAGGAGGAGGAGGATGCGAGCTCCTCTCCTCCTGGTTGGGGATTCGGTGCCCGGCACGCCCGGCCGGCAGAGGGAAAGCTGTGCCAACGGGCAGGTTTGGAGGATGCAGCGTGTACCCGCGGGGATGCGGGTTCCCACCGGTGGGATGCTGAGAGCGCAAATGCTCCCCGGGGAGGCCGGCACGTTTACTAGGGTAAAACGAGCCCCCTTGGCCCTCTCCACGTCCCTGCTGTGATGGGGCCGCTTTGTGCTGCCTCCTGCCCGCTTGCAGCTGCCGTGGAGGTCTCCTACAGGGTGACACAGGAGCTGCTCTGCTTGCTCCCTTCCGTGCTGCCCAAGCTCTCTCCCCTCAGACTCCTTGCCACAGCAGAGGTCTCTCCAGCAAACAAACCTTCCTATCCTACTCAGCATGGGGCAGGGAGAAGCGGGGAGAGCTTGAGCCTGAGGCATAAATCAAGTACTGCTGGCCCTCAGGGGACCTCGCACACTTGGACAAAACTTGGAGCAACACGAATGATGCTCTACACGGGCTCAGGACTAACGCGATCTCAAGCTCACCTCCACTTCAGGTGATCTCAAACTGCTACGTTGCTCCTTTCCACCTCCTTGTCTCCTGCCCAGCACAACCACCGTGCTGGCTGCATCCAGCCCAGAGCGCAGCTCCACGCTGTAGCGTTGTATAAAGCTAAATATCCTCTCAGTCATGTTACTGGGATCTCTGCTGAGTCTGCAGATCACTAGCTAAGGAAAAGGAATATCAGGGCATTTATCTGGCAAGTGATTATGCCCCTTTTGATCCTCAATTTTACATCATGGGTTTGTGATACACCGTTGCATTCACCAGGAACATGGCTCCACTAGAGGCAATCACTCCTCCTCTCCGGGATGAATTTGATTCTCAGCTCAGGGTCACACCAACAGCAGGCCGAGCTTTCCTGGGGATTAGCCCCTAGCCACCATAAAGTATTTCTGCATTTCCACCATTACATAGCACATCAGTTCATGGAAGCTACGACATAGAAAAGCTGCAACATGTAATTGTGCTGGTAGGAAACTGGACAACCTCGCCTGGTCCAGCTGCCAGAATCTAAGAACAGCTCATTAAAGAAGTGAATAGCACCTCTCTAACAAGAAGCAATAATTTACATCTAAATCTAATAGCCTGTGTCAACCTCTTGCTGGGTTATTCTATGACACAGTCCCAGCTTACACTGCAATTTCTTCTCTTTAGTCCCAATAGTTTTAGTCACAATATTTTGTAGATGTTTACAGTGAGGTTATTCTCGCCCAGACATTTTTCCCCAGCCATCAGAACAGAATTACTTTCAAGGGCTCGTACAAGTGGATCAGTCTGAATTTTCCAATTGGCTTGGTCTATTTTCCCACCTGTTGTAGGTAGTAATGAAGTCTTGCTTTACGCCACACTTTTGCTATTTTTCTTCCCAATTCTCACTAAACAAAACTGTGTTTTTGTTTTACACTTCCTTACAGAGTGTCCTGGAAATTTCTGCAGAACAGATCCTCTCACTGCATAAACCATTCACTGTGTCCCTGACCTCTCAGTACTGGCAGTCACTGAACTTAACTGCACCTTTATTGGAAATAAGTATATTTGTTCCTGCCTGTTAACCCTTGCCTGCCTTCCCCATGCATATTCAATTATTTTGCAGTTATCAATTCGAGACGCAGTTTTCACTAGCTTTGGAAATAACCATTCTTCCTTACATTGTAGATTTTTTCCAATAAGCTTGTTATTGGACACATAGGAAGTTAATTGTGCTAATTAGTCCAGCAGTTAGCTATGCAAATGCATATGGTTTAGCCTCATTACCATAGGTGCATTATGACTATAAGTGTTCCCACAGCAGATCCTGGTGTTTCGTCACAGTTATCCCAGTGTTATTGAAATTCCTTGGTCTCTCTGTGTGGTGGTACCTCTCTGTCATCTCTGACTGCACAGGGGGTTTCACCCCCTCAGATGGCCACGAGCTGCTGCTTGCTGCCAGGAGGATGTGGAAGAAGGGGACAACCAAGTCCTCCAGCTCTCTGCCACCATCCTTCTTCGATCCAAATGGTCCAGAGGTTGCCAAACGCCTCCAGGGGTGATGCTAGAAGAGCGAGCAGTGGCCGCTGACATTCATGGTCATTATTTACAGGCACAGAATAATCCACACACACATTAGCAGGTCTGAGGCCACCCATCCTGACCTCTGTGCTGTGATAGGGTACCAACTTTACTGCTTGGCTGAATCATCACTTATGAAAGATCAATCCTTCCCTATTGCAGGACAAGAATCAGGATCTGCCAACCCCAGCAGCTGCCCAGGCAGGATTTACACAGACAGTCCCATCTAGTGTGCTGCAGGAGGTGCTGGCAGAGAAGGACTCTAGGAATACGACCTTCCCCTTCTCACGCCCTGCCACCCAAGCTGCAGTCCCCTCAGGAGCAGCCTCCATTAATCTGTATTGCCCACCCCACACCGCCACTGGGCCAGCTCAGAAGCATCACTGCGAGCAGAGAGAGCTCTCCCTGTTAACCAACGTGCATGTTCAGAACACCAGCTACAATCACCCAAATCACATCCTCACTCAACGTCAATTAGCTCCTCCAGGAGTGCAGCAGGACTGTCATCTCCCTCCGACCAGAAGAGGAACCAGTGACAGGTGAAAGGACCTGTCCCCAGCTCCTCAACTCATCTTCACCCAGCGTGCGTGTTTCAACAAAATCGTTCAGAGCTTCAGTAAGACAGAAAAATTTTAATTATCTTGTAACAAGTTAGTCACACCTGCTGTAGAGCCTTTCCTGCTAGAAGGGAAATGCTTCATTCCCCTGAGACTGGCAGGAACAGAATTGTGCTCTGGGATCATTCTCAAAATGCTCCTGGGAGTTCTTGGAGAGCATCTACACCACCACCACCATCACCACGCTCCCTCATGTTCAATGACAGTTGCAAGCCTTGTATGTTGCAAATGGAAAATAATGCCGCAATGGCTCTGTAAGATGAGGTGGACTAAAACCTTAAAAGTCATTGCAATGAACACCCATGGAACTCTCCACAGCTAAAACAAAATAACAATTGTGTATGACCACACATTAGAGTAAAGCATGCTAGGGAAAGCAGCAGTTTCGTATTGGTCCCCCAAATTTGGTGCAGATCAGTTTATTAAGGCTATATGTGACCCTGCCCCTCCATGTAGGTGGAGGTCTCTGCTGACCTATACTTTTGTACAGCCTGCTAATGTTCTCCTCTCTCCAGATGAAAACCAAGAACCACTGAGAGCTACATATCTGAAATTTTTAGTGGAACTAAACCATTAGTACCTGAGGTGCTGTAATGTGCCACCCGCAGCAGAACACACCACACTGCTTTCACACAGACAATCCCTCTGAGCTTCACACTCAAGATGTACCAGTTCCCATCAGTTTGCCTGGTTTGCTTTCAGTTCTGGGAGGACACATGGCCCAGGAAAGCACATACTCTGGCAATCTGTGGCAATGTAAAAACCTACTCACAGGTAGGTTACAAAGGAAATGTCCTACAGCTACAGTTTTTAGGATACAGTGTTATGGAGACAGCAGATGTTAGTAAGATAACTCAGTAAGACAGAGACTGCCACCACTTACACCCACTATGAGAAGATGAGAAGAGCTTGTAAAAGTGTTTTAGCCAAGGATTTTAGCATTAAGTCATTTGAAAGGTGACTGATGTAGCTTGGATCAAAACAGATCCACAGGATACAATGTGAGCAGTGCTCAGAAGGTATCAGTGCTGCTTTCCCAGGGGGGTGACAGCAGGATGGGGACACAGCTCCTGGCAGCTCCTGAAGTAACTGCCTGGAGAAGGTCCACCTGACCCGTGCTCTTCTAAGGGCATGGAAAGGGAAATCCAACTAATCTCCCAGTCTGATTTAATGCATTTGCAGCTGCCTTATTCTCCCACCATTCCAGCTTTCCTAGAGGATTTCAAAGAGTGGGGAATCAGACAGAAGGGGCTGTACAAGGCATCATTATGGTCCTGCATACGTGCCAAGCCATGCTGGTGACCAATTCACCCTCTGCAGTCCCAATGCCAATGTCTCATCCACGAGAAAAACAATGGCACAACTCCTCTTCATTCTGGCCTTTATGGTCAGAGGGATCTGTGCTCCACCACTACAGATCCTACTAGGGATCATGGTAAAACCATGAGAGCTGTATGGTTAAAAACTCTCTGTACAGGAGTTTATGCTTTTAGAGGCAACCAAAGCAGCAAGATATACTGGCTGTTCATTTTGGAGGTCTCTGCTCTGTGCTTGTCTGAATAAGCTTTGAAGACGGAGAATTTAATTCTGTTTTGTTTTGAAAGCACAGTTTGTGCCCTGCCCCTCTCCAGGAATGTGACAACAGTAATATCACATTATTGCACAACAATGGCCACAGTCGGAATTGGGAATTGGAAGCACTAAGATGGTAGATCAGCTACTTCTTCAAAGGCAGAGCATCTTTGTGGTATACACACGATTCCCAGGTCTGCTTCTCAACCTTGCTTCTAGTAGAAGACTACACAAACATTTAATCTTGTTTCAAAGTAGTCCCTATCTCTTGGTAAGACTTCTCTCTTGTCAAGGGGCATACCCAAAAATATTGTCATAGAAGGGAGGAAAAGTTTTGGCTGAAGAGTAAATGTATTAATGATGTATTGTGCCAGCTCTGCTACTGCCGCCCCTCTCCTATTGTCTCCACCACGTTGGTTCTGCCAAGGGATAGACATGAGGGAGACTCTATGCCCAAGTGAATTTTTAGTCACTCCATTGAGGACCTCTGTGGCTTGGGGATCCACTCGGATGATTTTCAAGATTTCAAAGGTTCTCTGAACATGCTAGAGGCAATAATAATTATGAATGTAGTTACAGATAAAAATACGTCAAATTTCCATTACCTATGACCAAGATCATTAAGAAAGCAATTTGGTGTGGTATTTTCATTTAACAAATCAAAACCAGTTTATTTAGTCAATGCCATTAATTATGTACTTCAGTGAATATCAGTTCCTACAAACGGTACGCTTAAAAATGTTTCTACAAGCTTGAAAACTCTTGTTATCTGAGACAGTCTTCCTCTACGTTCAGTGGAGACACAGAGACAGCAGACATGGCAAGAACATGGCAAGAACTCTTGGGTCTATGTAACAGTCTCACAACACAACATAATAATAATAACAACACAACGGTGTTGTTATTATTTGTGCATCACAGAAGCTTCACTAAGGTGCATTTATTTTTTAACTTGAGCGTGGGAATGTGGTTTAAGGTGATTATAATAGGTTTATTTGAAGCACTGTATTCTGCCGTTTTCTGTTTCTCGCTGCTGCTCCAAGTTCCAGGATCCCACAGTTCATGGTACACAAATGAGACAAAGCTGGGATGCAAGCTGTGAAGTCTGCTCACTTGTGTGCAACTTAGAGCTATTTTGCATAGCACTTTCCTGCCTAAATTGGAGCGTGACTCTGGGGAACATGACAGGTACCTCTGCCCTACTCACTTCTGGATTATAGAATCATAGAATCATTTAGGTTGGAAAAGACCTCTAAGATCAGCAAGTCCAGCCATTAACCTAGCCTAGGATTATGTATCCTCTCTGGTTTGCTTACCCTAAAGATCAAACATGTACTGATAGTCAGACTTTCCTACTTAAATGGACTAAATTTTTAAAAACATTACTTTAGATCCACAGTGGGGTTATTTTTTTGATCCAGCACATGTATTTTAATACATCATTACAGCTCCAGAAGCACATGATTACCATTGCTGTTGTCGTTCGGCACTGTGTTATTGCTGCAAGGAACACGGACCGTACTGCTGGTTTTTCCCTTCCCCTCTGTCAGTTCCTGCTGGTGTGACCTTGGCAGCTGTAATGCAACAGATGCTTCTTCCTCGCTTGTTTATCTGTGCGAGAAAGACTTCTGAGGCCCCAGCTTCAGTGCCAGCTGTGAATTGTCTCCAAATTGGTTTTTCAAAGTTTGCCTTCTCACAGCCTGGCTTAGTATTTCTGCTCCCCATGATCTTAGGGATCAATCTTCCCTGACATTTTTCCCCCCTCTCTGGTTATTTCTGGGGAGCTGCTGAGTCCCTTCCTCATTGCTTCAGCATGGGCACTTTTTGATTGTTGGTTTGGAAGTGAGTGAAAAGATTTATTTCTTTGTTCCTTATTAACATTTTTTTTCTTGCTTTATTTAAACATAAGCTTTATAGAATAGCACAATGTATATTTCATAGCTCAGATATCCAAGTCAGGAAATGTAAAAGAGGTCACCAGGGATGAGAAAACAGAGAAAGCAAAGCAACCCCCCAGAATTACTCTCAGAGAATCCACATCTCCAAAACAGCTGCAAGCATATTAGGCTATTTAGCAGCCTACTGCTTGGAAAAGGGAGAGCCCCATCTTCATTTTTAGCTACAACAGTGATTTATAGGATGAATAAATGATCTGCATATGAGATGATGACTGGTTTAAATGTAAATGTTGTGAAAGACATCTTATGTAAGCACATACAATTGCCTGAGAGATCCTCATACATAAAAGCCACAGCTGGAGCAAGTGGCTTTTTAAACATTTGTTTTATGAAGCACACTTTTCATTGCAATGGTTGTTATTTTTCATTTACTTTTATATCAGCTTTAAACAACAAAACAAAAAAAAAAGAAAAAAATACTTGAACTTACAACACGATCCGTATACTTTCAATAGTGGGGTTATGCAAAATACTGGTACTGTTAATGTAGACAGGGGCATATAAAATACATTCTTCTTAAAGGTGTTGCGCTTAGGCAGAAGTTATTGCACCACAACAGATGAGATCTCACAAGTGATGCAGGTGTAAGGACCAAACACCCTCATTTTCTGCAGGGACAGCCTGATGGCCAGCTGCTTCGGAGCCCCTGGGCTGGGAGGGTTGAGCCTGGCTTCACGCAGAGGGAGGACTCCTGGGGACTGCCACAGCCTGCAGCACAGCCTGCGGCCACTGATGAGCAATGACCCATTGCGCACCAGGGTAGCCTCATGGTAACTTCTCACAAATGTTCCTGAACAGCATCAAGAGGGGCAAAGGCCTCAGCTCTGGCACCTGCACTAGTATTTTCCCTTGGGTGTTAGTCTGCTGCCTCTCCAAAATGCTCACTGGAGCTGGATGGCTTGTGGTGCCCTCAGTGGTGGGAGCTGTGATGGCTGCAAGCATTTATATAATGATGTGATCATTTTTCAGGTGTTTCTAGATCTGGGATGAAACTTTTTGTGGCAAACATATGTTGCTGTATTCCTACTAGCTCTGTGCTAGCTAAGCTTTTTCAACAGCCCAAAATAACCTGTTCAAGAGTCTGAACAACAAAAACATTCCAGACACTTGTATTCTTTAGAAGAGGCATAAAGGAATTCAACACACTTCCCGTCTGCATTTTTTTTTTTTTTTTGAGAAGGCAAAACCTTAAAATATTTGCCAATTCTTGTGTGCAAGTCTTTGAAGGAGTAAGGAAGAGGCAGAAAGCAACACTTGGGCATAGCTCTGCTTCAGCAGGTGGATGAAACAAATGGTGCACAAATTTATGTTCCTTCACTTGCTTTCCCTCGCTGTGCCTCAATACCCACCCTGCATTCACCTTTCTGGACTGCATGTCTCACAAGGTGCATGTGCTAAAGCAGAGGACAGATAAAACCTGTTACCAGTATTTTGAAAGCTAGTAGAAATGCTGTTTATGGAAAACAGACCAGCTGGAAATGCCTACCCAGAATCCTCAACGCAGAGGTAAGGTATGTTTTCATTCAAAGGCTGGAGAAAAAAAAGAGAAGGAGGAGGATGAGCAGAGTTGACTTATTACTGGTACAGCCTCAGTAGTCCACTTTCCACGTGATAAAGCAAACAGAAACCAGATCAGTCTCTGCTCTGCTTTTTAAAAATTGACCAGCAGTTTTGATGTGCCACTTGGAGCACCTTTGAGAGGTTTAGTTTTCAGTGAACGAGAGCTGCTTTTTGAAAGTGGGATAGCACCATGCCTCTGTTTTAACTGCCTCAGTGGGGTGCTCCTCACTTCTGAGAATGCTGCACCAAACCTGGCTCCCAGCTCACATGAAACCAGATGATGCAGTAAAGAAAGTGGAAAACTTACCGCAAGATATACAGTGCACACATACAATACACAACTGCCTGAATACAACCTTAAGTAGCATAAGTAAATCAAGTAATGTAGTGGCAACGTCTTGTTCCCATCCATTTATTTGATCTGCAAGTAATACAAGAGAATGGATACACAAAGGATGCATAGATCTCTGTATTCTGTTCATCTTACTGAGGTCTTCAGGAGAACAGTTGAGCTCTGAGCACTTCATAAGACCTCTAAGAGGAGATAAGACATCCTTTACATTGAACACTGATAATGTTCATTAATTGCAGAGACATGACAGGTATTCAGCAACAGCCCCTCCGGCGCTCAGGCAGAGCTGGAGAGAGCACAGTGCTGGGGGGGCTGAAAGCAGAGGAGGTGTGAAACCCCTCACATCTCTACTTGAAATGACAGAGGCTGCCTCAAATTTGCCCCACCAACCCATACTGGCTGCTAGAATAAGGCTTTAAAAGGCAAGTGCAGTCCTTTTGTCCTGCTCACGCTCATGGCCACAGTGTCCCTGTGACTGCCAGTGGCACAAGAGCAGCAGCAGAGGTGGGATACCTGAAATGTACAGGAAGCATAAAAAGTCTTTTTTCTGGGTCTTAAGACTATTTGCTGTGTCTCCCCAACCCACACATTTGTTCCTTTGAGGTGTAACAGCCAGGCAGGGGAAGGGTGAAGCAGTGAGAGCAAGCGGCAGTGATCTGGGCACAGGTAATTGCTCTGGAAGTCCAGGTGCTGCAGTAGGGTCCCAGAACAGGTATGCAGCATTCATTAAGGGACTTGAGGACCTCTGCTTGACACTGTGGTGATTCAATATGACTTTGAGATTGTTCCACTACAGTTTGTTCCACTGTTACTTTTCGTGAACACGAATAAGATACACAGCAGCTGCACCAAAAGGATGCACTTAATTGTACTTTCCTCCATACAATCCAAATCAACAAATGCATCCTCTCTATAGTAGTCGCATTGTAACACATAATGTTATAAGAAATAACGGCACAAACATTTCAAGGTAACCTACAGCTGAATAAATAAAAATATCTCTGAATTATTCCATGCAAAACCAAAAACAAAACAAAAAAATCTGTGATTTCCTCCAGTTTAGAAAATAGCACAAGGATGGGAATTTATGATATCTGGAGACTAATAGAAAGTTCCATAACATTGCTACGCAGCTCCTGCAAAACCTAGGAGCTAGAAAAAAAAGCTATGCAAGAATGTGCATTTTCCCCCTGAAGATATATCCCTTAATAAACCATGCAAGTATGAAATCTGAGCTTGACAGTGCTAAAGTGTCACAGACAGAACCATATAACTGTCACAAATAATTAATGCACATCTCATTCACATACCTCACAGAATTCTGTAATTACAGATACATAATATGTCCATCATATATATACACATAAAAAATACGTCAGGTGTACATCACAGGTGCAATTGGCTCAAGCAATTGCCTAAATACGCTGTAGTACAACAGCAATGTCCAAAACGAGACAAAAGCTGAGCCCACTCCAGCTTTCAGTTATCAGCCAAGCCTTTCATTATCCCAGCCTATGGACTAGTTGCAGGAAGAGGTGCAGAAGGAATTAAAACCCATTGGCTAAATGTCAGCAGTAGGAAGCAATAGCAAATCAATATCATGTGCTCGCATCAGCCTTTGCTGTAAACAATATGTTCTGGAAAGCACTGGCTCTCCGTTTAGCTCTGCCAGCAAAATATCCACAATTGCAATCGTGTTAGGAGAGCTTATGAAGTCTCACCTTCGTACATGAGCTCACACTGCAAGAAAGAAGTTGCAGCACCCATCACTGCATGCTCTGTAGAGAAGATCAGACCTTTTAAAACAAGAAGAGGCAGATTTTATCATACCTGAGAACACTACTAGCCTTTTATTGCAAATATTGCCCAGAGACAGCCTTTTGGCCATGTTTTCCAGGGATAATAAGGCAGCTTAGGACCTATATTTATTCATTGAATCAGCAACCTTTTCATTTCTCTTATTCTCCTCCATAGATCAAGACTTCTGCTGGTGTGGGAAGTGGCTGCTGAGTGGGACATTTAGAGGCTTAAACTTCAAGAGCCCGGAATAGTGGAAATAGAAGCTGACCAGTGGAAAAAAATCAATTCCGTCTGCCTTATAAAGCAATCCAGAGCACTGAATAGTTGGTTAAATACTTTTCACCTCGTGTTGTATTTTGGTGATATCAGAACAAGCAACAGCTTCTCTGAAAGGAGTAATACGAGAAGAAAGCATTATAGATTGATGGGAAAAGTGTACACATTCATGCTTGCCAGTAAATCTGAGCTCAGCATGAAAGGGAGGCTATTGTAAAAAACTTTAACGAACAGGATTCCTCAGCAGCACTTCGCCTGATCACTCTGTCCCTTCCAGTAGTCAAAGAAAAGTCAAAGTAAATGGGAAAATACTAACCAACATATCGAGCTTTTAATTACATCCAGAAATGAAGTCCAGAGACAAGCTTTCCAAAACAGATTTTCATATTTTCAACAGAGTTTATTCCCTTCATAGATGCCAGGAACAGGTTGTATGTGGTTGAAAATTACACAAATAACAGTATAGTCAGTTGTGGTCTTAAAAGGATGCTTTAATTTAGTATTTTCTTGAACTGATTTTACTTCAGATTGCATTGACAGCAGAATGACATGGTCATTATTCAATAGTTCATGTTACCTGTTAGACACTAGCCTGAGATTGCTGGTTTACCTTTATGGTAGTGGTAGAAGGAAAATAAATTATTCAATCATAGTCCATCCAGCATTACTTTTTCATGTTTTCTTATCATCTGATCCATTAGGATGACACAGTTTACAATAAAAAAGAACTTTTTCATATTTCATTGCTAAATAAAATCTGCAATACAATTTTCTTTAGTACAGATATAATCTTTAGCAACACTGTTAGAGGATTCCAAGTAGTTCTGTTAAAGAAACTTTTTTTAAAGATTTAATTTTCTCCCTAATAAGAGTATGCCTGGTTAAACTTAACAGTAGTTAAGAGAAACAGAGATGGTGGAATAAATCCTTCTGATACACAAAGACCTTTGCTGAAAGAGTGGAGCCCATGCTACACTGCAGAGCATGGCTCCAGAGCTCCTCTTTACTTTGACTTTCCTTCCATGAGGAAGAAGCAGTAGTTAATTTACCTGGGGGGAATTCTTTTTTGGGAAACAGAAACTTAAGTATCTTCATCAGATTTTGCACTGTAAATGAGGTTTAAATTTCTATAATCAAAGACACTTGATTGCTTTAAAAGGCTGGTAGAGCTTCCATCCTGGCACAGTCCTCTGCATCTTCTTCTCCCAGGCACTAAAGCTCCTTGACATTACTCTGGCTTTGTAAAGTGGTTATAAGTGGCTGTAAGTGCAATGCACATCAATTTTAAAGCCTCCTTACACAGTCGGAGAAGTGCAAAGCAAACACAGTATAAATTAAAATCCATTTTTTGTGAGCCAAAGTCAAAACTGAAAAGCATCTATGCATAAAATAATCCTGTGACATAGGTGCGTGCAATCAATATAGTCAACATATTAGAAATTGATTGGAATGAAGTGAAAAGAAAAATAATCTGTTATTTATTTATTTATAGATAGTATTACAGCAGTAGCAGGAGCTGAACAGCTCAGGGCTCTCCTGTGCTTTGGGCTGGAGATGTTTCCAACAGAACAGACCCTACTGAAAATTATTTACAATCCCAAGAAGAACATTCTGCCTGCCATCTGCCCAGCACATGGTGTCTGTTCCTAAAGTGACCATTTTTGCTGTTACCGAGTTTTTCTGAATAAGTCCATGAAGAACAGACATTTCTTTCTGTGGTACTCACTTCTGAGGCACTCTGTGTTAAAACTCTCTTTCTGTGTGTGCAGCATCACATCTCTCCCCTCCTTTCATAGACTATTTCAAAGTACCCTTCCAGAAGCTTGAATGATTCACATCATCATTCAGTAGCTTTCATTTCTGTTACCTCTCCATTTGGGTTTAACAAGGATTTAAAAGGTGTAGTTCTCCACACGGGTTTCCAGCCTCTGCCAGTCCACCGTTGCTGGCTGGGGTTTGATGCATGCTCCACTGAACCCAGCGTTATGTTTCTACCTGTGGTGCTGGCCATTAACAGCCTTGCTGGGTCTAGGACCTGGGCTTCACCCTTGTCTGTGTGTGACCCTATAGCTCAGCATTACGGAAATGCACAGCTGCAGTTTGTGTAAAGTATCAGGAGGTAATTTAAAGCACGGGGCTTTTTTCCTTTTGAGCGATGCATATCTGAAGAGTCATTCATGAATGAGACTCCTGATTCATCCATAGTGGGACATGATGGTGTATTTACAGTCCAGGATCCGTTACAGCTAATATTGCACTATTTACAGTCATCTGCCATAAATCTAATATTGTTGTGATGGCTATTGCATTTAATGTACTCTAGGAATGCTCTGCAAGCCAGTGTCAATTATGTTTGCAAATAAACTGATGCTTTGGGTTAAACAAAGTGAAAATATTCTTCCTCTGAGAAATGCGGTACTTTGTATCTGCGGCTATTTCAAGTGAATCTTATGTTTTATTCAATTAAGTACCACTGAAGATTACAATGATTCAGAAAATATTAAATGAAAAACATCGATTCTGCAATAATAATGTTGGACGAGCCAGGAACTGCTACCAATAACATAATCATGATGCGTCAAACTCGATTACAACTTCAAAATTGTTCCTTAATTTCACAGTAATTATTTAAAGATATTTTCAACTCGACTCCTTTGCCACTGACATTTGCACAAAGCTGTCTCTAGTTTAAAGGCTGATATTTTTTGACCCAGATCTAGACACCTGGCACATAAACTACAAGGTAGCGTGAATCTTCTAAAATAATTTGTGTTCTCATCATCTTCCTCTTTGACATTACTGGTTGTAAAGACCAGATCCTGCAGGCATGGCAAGCCGGAGGCTTTGTACCTAACAAACATTCACATATTTTTCGCATTTTGCAGCCCTGCACTTCTCTGATGATGGCCTAGAATTGGCCAGTTTAAGCTTTACTGAACTTAGGAAAGGTTTCAAAGGGAATCTCATTGACTTCTGTCCCTTCTTCATTAAAAAGAAAACAGAACAACCCCATTCCCCCCATCCCCCACCACCACCCCCCAAAAAAAATCAAAGCTCAAAACAAGAGTTTGAAAAATGAGATATGTGGAGAAAGAATTTCCAAGCTAATTAATTGTGCCATCGTGTACATTTGATACAAAGAGAAATTTTGCAATATGTCGCATAACGGGTGTGACTTGATCATTCCAGCCTCAGTCCAACAGTTTAAAAGACAATACCAATTCTCATTAGATCCACAGCACGGCTCTTAAAATGTCACTTTTCCTTACAGATCGGGAGTCTTTCCAGCAGCCATCTTTATAATTATGTTTATTATTAGCATCAATTTCCATTTCACCATTCACCTCAGAGGAACAACAGATGCCTTTCACCATCTACAAGGCATACCAACAATAATTGCTTTACTCACTACGGAAACACAGTCAGTGCTGGGCTGACGCAGGGCAGCTCTTCCCAAATCACAGCAAATCCTAATGACAAGTGAGCTAGCAACTAAAGAAGAGCACCGGCCAGCTTTTTTACAGGGTTTTCTTAATCCTTTAAATCAGGTCCAAAATATATTTGCAAACCTAAGAGTGAAAATGTTAATAATAAAAAGGATAGTGCACACACGTTTGTTTGGAGAGGTTGTTAGAAGATGCAGCTCCTTCCGAATGGGAGAAAGGAAGGATGGACAGACAGAAGCATAGCTATGGCTCCATCCTCATGTAGAAACAGCAGAGCCAGTGCTGAGTTTGGGAGCAAGATCCTAAACCTTTAAGAGAAACGCCAGCAAAATCCAAGGTAACCCCTGAGGCAATGGAGCCTCCCTACGTCTGGGAGACCTCTGACCCCACACTAGGAACCCAGCCAGGCACCCATCTCCCAGCCAGCACACAGCCCCTGCCTTCGCCTCAGTAACTGAATCTTGAGGAAATAAAGATGTATGGAGCTTCCCTGAATCTCCTCACACCGTGAGCCACGTGAAAAGCCCAAATTTCATTAAAAAGAAAAAACAATCAATTTCTGCCCTTCTTGAAGAAAGGGAAAAGCCTGACTTCATTAACACAAAAGGCACAAAACCCAGAAGAGAGATAAAGAGGCCTGGATATACATTCCTTTCTAAAATGCCGATACACTTTTTCTTTTCTGTTTAGTATGGATTATTACTTCTTGAACATTCAGGTCTGACAGTACAGCAGCTTGTCCACCCAAACATTTAGCAAACTTGGTAATACTGAGCTCTAATGACTCCAAAGCCTGAGAAAGCACAGGAACATCATCATTTCATGCATCAGATCTATTTAAGAACACATACAAAGCACTGCTCACAAGCTGTAACAGAAACAATATTGTCCCAGCAATAAAACCATGGAATGGAAAAATCACAGATATATAACCCATTTTCAAATTTCATGAAAAAAAAAAAAAAAATCAAAAGTGAGCAAGATTTTGGTCATGCTGCTTTCACTGGAGAAACTCTAAAGAAAAAATAAGATAGCAATTTAACACAGGATAATGGAATTATACATTTTTCCTCTCAGCTTGAAGAAGGCCCCCTGGCCAAAAATGAAATTAAACTACTTTTCAACATGTAATATTTAAAGTTTTTTCTTTTTTTTTTTTTCTATTTTCATAGTTAGTTTTGCTAATGTTATCTGTGATACAGTAATACTAAATTGTATGAGTGCGTCACTCTGTCAAATATTATAATAAAATTGCCTAATAGGGAGCCTGTAAGTGCAGCCACTTTAGCAGTGAAACCATTTCTGAATGAAGGATATCTTTGTACCAGAAGGCAAGATAAAAACACAGAATGCATTACATTGGATCAGACCAATGATCAGCTGAGCACAGCTTACAGTAATGACAGCCTGAATCAGCCACAGAGTAAAGGTTCACAAATCTGCTTCAAGGCACAAATTTTCTGCTGTTAAAGAACATTAATATTTTTTTCCAAAAACTTTTTTTGTATGTATTTATAAAATTTATCCTTATAATTGTGAATGCTTTTTGTTCGTGCAAACACAGGAGTGCAGAGGAGACCTAACTAGAAAGTACAAGTGGGCAAATTCATTTGGTAGACAGTATAATTAATTTCAGAATGGATAAAAAACAGGAGGGATGTTGTGCTTCCAGCTTAGCTTTTATCTTCATACTTTATATTTAAAAATTGACTTAAAGCGTGCAGTTTGACTATCCTTAAACGTGTTACTGCTAATCGGAGCAACAGTGGTATTCTTAGCTTTGATACAAGTTTCCATATTCTTCCCAAATGTGGAAGAATTATTCTCTCAGCACCTTCTGTGGCAATGAGCTCCATGCAGGATAACAACATCCTGGTATTTGATTTGAACTCAAACATTGGAAACATGAGGTTTTCCACTTGTTCAGAAGCTTTTGGTTTCCCTTCTTGGGATCATGCCTTGCAGCAGAACTTCAGCTGCAACTGGGAAATATTTGGGGGAAGTGAGTGGAAAGGAAACCTATTTAACAGGAGTCTGGGTAGGAAATCTCATTGCTCTGGTTTCTTCTACCCTGGCTCCTTCCTCCTTGCAGATTACTGTGTATCTGTTCAACAACGACCATGGCCATTTGTCTGTCCATGTGTGAAGAAGGGGAAAAGATGTCCTGATAATCTGGTTAGTCTCATCCCCTTCCTTTGCCTTCAAATACCACAAGAGAAAAGGGCTCGAGACTCCCAGGTCCCTTGGCCCTATGGCTTACACACATCCCTTCCTTCTGCTACCCTAAGGTTATTTTGCACATCCCCACCAGAAACACATCTTACTACCTGACTGCTGCATGACTGATTAGATTTATTTGTACAACAACCTTTCATCACCTCCCACGGGATACCCTTCATCTCTGCCCAACTCCCTCAGATCTCAGCACCTCCCAAGCACTCACACAAACCTCCTCTATCCCAGGATCATCCTACCATCCTCCTTGCTGCTGAGATTTCCCACCCAGCACCCAAGCAGCCACTAGCAGAGAGCAGAGCATCCTGCTTCCTGCTTCCTGTTCTGTCTCACAGATTATAGCAGGACACTCCACTACCTCGTGCCTCCCCAGGGAAGCAGGTATGGGATAAAAATGGGGATGCTGATTCTTGGCAGGACTCTTGGCTTTCATGGGCTAGACCTGGCCCAGAGGCTGACACCTGAAGAGTCCTGTGTCGCAGTTTGATGTCCTCTTTGTGGTCACCTTTTCAAAAGTAAATAACACAAGTATTTATCAATTTCTCTATGTTAGAAGTGCTCAAGCCTCAGAGATGCCTCATCGGGCATCTCTGAGCACGATGTATACAGAGTGCAGTGCATGCAGTGTTCCCAATGAAGATACAGTGCTTACTTATAAAATTATATTTATATAATTACATTATAATTACCCTCTGTATTATCCTCCATCCCATTTTTTATTCATTTTAACATCTTGTTTGCATTTTGTTGATTCTTTTTTTTCTGAATCCCGCTAAGCTCCTGGCCTCAGCAATGTATTGTGGTGATGTAGCTCCAGAGGTGCAGTCATCCAAGCAATTACTGTTGTCCATTATCAACTAATTTCCATTGTCTATAGAAAAACTCAAGGTCACACTATTCCACTGCAGCTTTGGGCTGATCACCCAAAAGAATATGCCACTAATAATTACTATTTAAATGCTAAAACAGAGAATTGCAAACACATTAGCAGCAGTTCAGCTATGAAGATTATGCTAGAAGAAGAGATTATCGCAGATCCCTGAAGGTTCTGAGTACTTGCAATTTCTATTTGCATTCCTGAGGCATGAGTGCAAGAGGGTTGTTCTGGCATGGTAGAGTAACAACACACAGAACTGCAATGGAGGCATGCATGGAAAGTGTGCTCCCTCTAAACCATGGGACAGATCCTACAGTGTCATTGTCTATCTACAGCTTTGACTAAAAACCTCATCTGCAAGAAACATGTTAGTTTTATCTTTCTTCAACGGAAGAGAAAATGCCTGAGGAATAGATGCTCATAGCCAAATAGCAGCAAAAAAGAGGGCCATCCCTCCAGTCCATGTCTGCTGCCCTGGAACATGGCAGGCTTGATGCAACACCTCTATCACCTTGAAAGATTAGGAGACAAGCAGAACATCACACCCAAGACAGGGATGGGCAGCTGCCCATTGTTGTTGCTTCTGCGGACTCCCATCTCCAAACCAGCATGGGAATCCTCCCTTGGCAAGGACAGCACACAGAAACGTTGAAACTATCACACTGCATTCTTCATCTTCTGTTAAATATTTTGTGACATCACATTTAGCACTGCTTGAAACAATCTGGTTTGCCATCATTAATACTTATGAGGCCAATCATCACCCCAGACAGAGCTGAGCTCCTTCGAATATGGAATTGTGCCTCAAGGGCAACTTCTGGGCAGACATAAGATTTTGCACAAATTAAAGGTTACCATGCATGGCCTTGAATGACTTGTCACGGTTCTGCCCCTTACTGAACCTGACCTGTAACACAAGGCACACAAAGAAGGATGAGATTCTTCCCTTTTTCCTCCACAATATTTTAAGTTTAATACTCAAAACAACACATATGTAGCATAAGGATCTGTAAGAACCCACCTCAAGCTGATAGATACTGTCTAATACATTTGCTCTCAGCTCTCTGTTATCCCTCTGCAATATTACTGATAGTATTTATTCTTCCTGAGCTATTTTTTAATCATTTTCAGGAGATAATGTGTGCTTATTAAGTAGATCAATATTTTGCATGCTATGCTTTCAGGAAAGTCAGATAAATTATAAACTTTGCTTGACATTTGTCTCCTGGTGCAATAATGTGTCTCAGAAATGCAAGTAAATTTATAAGCCAAGAACTCCCTTTTCCTGAATCCAAGAAAACAATCTTCTATCATGTCCTTGCAGAAGCAGATCCCTTATTAGTTATATTCTTACCAAGGAATGGCATAAACACTAGATTTTTTCTTGAACATTACTTGTGCACAGGAACTGCATTAGCCCCTCTTTCGCCAGTCCTCTTGAACCACCCCATCCTTGGAGATGGATCAAAAAATCCCCATCAAAGTTTTCAATTCCACTTGCTGCTTCCTTCTCAGTGCTGGGATGCAACTCATCTGGACCTGGTGCCTTGTCAACTTCCAACAGCTCTAATTGCCTAACTATCTTCTCTGGCATAATCATAAAACCTTTTAACATTTTGTATTGCCCCAGGAAAATGTATTCTAGTCTCTGATGTGACCTTCAGCTTTTTCTCTTAATACCAATGGCAAAGACTTCACAGCAGCTCTTTGCAATGACAACCTCATCTGTCATGCCCTACTTGTGTCTCTTAACACCCCTGTTCACCTCTGCACTGCTACGTTGTTTCTGTGATATTTAATGACATTGCTGCTGTTTATCCATGCTCCAGTTACTGTACAAGTGGCCCCGCTTAATTTTTGGGTGCCTTTTTCTTTTCTCTATGCAGATTTTTTTTTTTTTTTCTCACAACAATGATGTGACAAGATTGGCAGCTGCATTGAACAAAAGGACTAAATTTTTTTTAAAGGAAAGCAATAATTAAAGATACCCTCACTCACTCTCTTTATACATGTGCATGCACACATTCATCTAGGGAACTGTTTTTGGATGTGTTGCAGTTTAGATAGGTAACTTTATTTATTCAAGCCTCCAGCACATTGGGATGCTCACAAGGGGAAGCAAGGAAATCATTTGAAATAAAAACCTGTGAGTCTTTACATCAAAATCTTTGAGCTTCTGATATGTCTGATCACTGTATTTGTCTGTTTGCAGAAGGGACTGAAGGGCTGAAACACTGGAAGAAACCTGCTCTCAGCAGAGACTCTTGGGGCCAGGTTGTCATTTATATTAAGCTTCCTCCTGTGCTACTCTCATCAGAGTGATGTGAGGGGGAGCTAAAATTAAAAAAAATAAGGATGAGGATGACACACCTTATTTTCTATGCCATCTTCCCAACAGTTTAGCTTTTTCCTGCTATATATTTCATAGAATCATAGAATATCCCAAATTGGGAGGAATCCAAAAGGATCATCGAGTCCAACTCCTGGCTCCACACAGGCCCACCCAAAAATCAGACCCTATGTCTGAGAGCGTTGTCCAAATGCTTCTTGAACTCTGGCAGGCTCGGTGCTGTGACCACTGCCCTGGGCAGCCTGTTCCAGTGCCCGACCACCCTCTCGGTGAAGAACCTTTTCCTAACACCCAGCCTGACCCTCCCCTGTCACAGCTCCATGCCGTTCCCTCGGGTCCTGTCGCTGTCACCAGAGAGCAGAGCTCAGCGCCTGCCCCTCCGCTCCCCTCGTGAGGAAGTTGCAGGCCCCATGAGGCCTCCCCTCAGTCTCCTCTTCTCTGGGCTGAACTATCCAAGGGACCTCAGCCTTTCCTCATAGGTCTTGCCCTCTAGATCCTTCACCCTCCTTTGGATGCTCCCTAATAGTTTTATGTCCTTCTTATACTGTGGTGCCCAAAACTCACACAGTGCTCGAGGTGAGGCCACACCAGCACAGAGCAGAGTGGGACAGTCACTTCCCTCGACCACCCAGCAGTGCCGTGCTTGGTGCACCCCAGGNTCTGCAAGGTCTCTCTACCCTCAACAGAGTCAACAGCTCATCCCAGTTTAGTGTCATCTGCAAACTTAGTATACCTTCAAGTCCTGCGTCCAAGTCATTTATGGAAAGAAAACTGGCCCTAAAATGGAGTCCTGTGGAACCCCACTAGTGACTGGCCTCCAGCTTGATGTAACAAGATTTACTATAACCTTTTGAGCCCAAATATTTCACATAAACTATGTAGACCTTTCTAAGCCTCAGACTAGACTACCCAACACAAGTAATCAGCTCAAATACTCTATTGCTGGTGACAGTTTCCCCATTCTTAACTACATTTATTTTCATAATTCTGCCCTTTTCCCTGTGTTTTTTTTTTTTTTTTTTTTTTTTTTTTTTTTTTTTTTTTTTTTTTCATTTGAAACCTATATCCATATGCTGTTCTGTCCCTCAGGTTAACCAGCCAATCCAAGCTCTTTGACTCTTGTCTCATTAAGCAGTTTCCCCTTCATCCTCAGTACTATTTTTTGTCTATATTCAAATAGTAAGGACAAAGGCCAGCAGCAAGCCAACAGAGAGGAGAGATTCCCACATCCCACATGCATGCAACCTCTTCCTGAACAGTCCAAAGCAGTGCTCAGCTTTTTGGGAGCACTATCACATTGCAAACCTAAGTCTGCTTTTTCTTTTAACAGGCTTTTGAATATGCCTTTTTTTCCCCATATTTTTTTAAGCATATTCTTTTCTTCCACTTTACACAAATGCATTAATTTCTATTACTCAGAGTTGAAATTAACTCCATTATCTGTGTTTATCATCTCTATGTCCCTTTGTAGTCTTTCCTTTCCTGCCTATTACTCACAGTTCCTCCCTATATAGCGTCACACACAAATTCATTAACAGGCTGTTTACTCCCTCTTCAGGATCATTAAATGAAGATGCTAAATGAGACCTGACCTAACATAGACAGCTGCAATAAGCAATTCCTTGTAAATAGAGTCTTTGCCATTTATCAAAAACTTTCTACTAATTTTCAGTCCTCTCCAAACTGTTTACATTGAGGCAGTTTCTACAAGTTTTCAAATTTAGACTTTGCTCATTATTTTACCCTGACAGAAGTTAGTAAAAGGGGCCCATACCACAAACCAAAGCATTCTTCAGGATGTTAAATTGGTCTCTGCAGATGTTCCCTCCAAACTGATAGGAAAAGCTCAAAATGTCTACAGAGTCCACAAGGGCATGCAACACCACTAGTGATCCTCAGCTCTTTCTAGAATCAGGGAGGTCATGTGTAGGGTACCAGCCGCACGCAGCTCTGGGCTGTTGGAGGATGTGAATCAATTGGAGAGAGTCCAGGAGAAGCTCACAGATTTCCAAAAATACATTGTATCTGAGGAAAAACCTGAAAGAACTTGGATTGCTTAATGTGCAGAGGCAGAGGAGATGTAACGTCTCTCAGGAATGGCATGGGTATAATTAAACTTGCCATCAGACAAAAGGATGAGCTAGATGACTTTTGCAGATCCTTTGCATTCTTATTTTCTCTGACGCTTTGATTGCGTAGGTAGCCTGTCCAAATGTCCTTTACAGATAGCTGCATTTAAAGACAGAAGCTCTGCAGCCCTAAGCTTTGCTTTTCAGCCCCAAAATGCATCCATACCTGCCCTAGGGTTGTGCCTCCCCTCAGATCCCTTTGCCCAGGCAGAGGATGCTGAATCTCTGCCGAATCTGCATTTCAAGGGTAGGAACTTCAGGAAGTGTCATAATAAAGGCAAGCACTGAAACAGCTGCATCTTGGGATGCCCACAGAGAAAGTCCTCTCCATGGGCACCAGAGAGCCACTCAGATCTGGGTGCTCAGCTGGGACACCCGCATCAGGGAAGGGAGAAACTACTGGAAATAATTTCTGGAAGTGCAGATCTGGGTGACCCACCGAGGACAGGGAAGCTGCTGGAAGCCCTGCTGTCTGCTGCACAGCCCGGGCTGCCCAGCACTGAAGCAGGACATTCCTCGTGTCCTGCTGCACTTATGCAATTGGCATTTTTTACACTTGCAACCATTCCCTTGGCTTTTCTAATGGAGAAAGTGCCATTCTTGGCGCAATTTACTGCCTGAGATCACTCACCTCAAAGCACTTGGTTCTAGCCTCGGTTTCTGCTAATATTTAGAGACAAATGTTTTCCCTAATTATTTTTTTCTTTCACAAACAAGGCTTTGCATCATTCTCCACTCACCCTCTGCTATCGCACTGGGTGCTCTTTCCCACAGACCCTTCCTAGCCACACTCCCAGCATGCTGATGAAGGAACATCTACCATGCTACATCTATCCCCATCTCCAAAACAGCTGGTTTTTATGTTCTCTTGGATTTGTGAATTTGCACAGTCTATTTACAGATATAAATACTTTAACTATAATAGGTCTGACATGTTTTCTTTCATAGTAATGCCCATAAACCTCAGATTAAATCTGCTGCTTAATTAATTTGCACTCAGAGCACATGTCTCTCTGCTTTCCTCAGAGTAATGTTTCTGCATTGTTTTGTGATCCCTGCTACACTTGCTACCTCCTCCTCTGCTTCCCCAGGGATGTCCATCGCTCTGTTTTCTCAGGTGTAGCCTTGTCTGAGTGGGCTGCATGCAGCCATACTGAACTTCTTGTATTTGGAAAAAACTGTCAGCACAGGCATTTGGGGGGATTTGGTTTTAATCAGACACTTTATGTAACTTTATGCAGCTCTTCTGTTTGATCATACAAAGGGAGGAAATAGCTGTGTTTGCTTTAGAGATGTCTGCTCAAGAGCAGCTGAGGGAGGAGATGCACCTCTTGGTGAAACAAGCACACAGAATCTTTTCTTTGATCACAAAGATTCATGTCATCCCTTCCCCCCAGCTCATGCTCATTTACCTACAAATCATGCTCTCTCCCCATCCTCCTGCTCCCTGCATCAGCCTTTCAGCTCCCCGCAGTTCTCCCCCTGTTTTTGCTCTCTGCTAAACCTTGTCCCTGAGGTGTCCCCAGGCCAGGCAGACCACCTCATGTTTCCAAGGAAGAGGGGAGATTATTTCCAGTTCACCTTCCTCCCCAGCAGCCTGGCTCCTGCCCACCCAGACAGACCATCGCTTCTTTGTGCCAGTTTTTCCAGAGAGTGAGGAGGTGAGGCAGATATTCCCTTTTGTTTGGGGGTGTGGGGGGGAACAGCAAGGTCATCACTGCTTTTCCTACACCAAACAGTATTTAAAATAATGCCCATTCCTATTCTGATTGTCATTGTTCCCCTCTGGAGAAGCAGGGACTGAGCAGCCCTGTCAGACCACAGTGCTGCCCATCCACCACGATGCTGAGGTCCATGGAGAGCAGGGCCCAGGTCCCACAAAACCCAGGCTGGGCACTGCCTGACCTGGATTCCCATGGCTGCAAAAGCTGAAGATCAGTCCCTGCTAGAGCCCAGCTACATAAAAATCACCTTTGGTATCCAAAGGCAATGCTAGCACTGCTACAGAGATTTTGGTAGCTGGCCTTATCCCAACCTGTATACATATATATCTGTCACACTTATATGTAAAATTTTGTGTAATAGTTGGTTGGTTCCTGTTACAGACTGCTTGTAAATCTATATACAACAATCTCTCTAAGAAGCAAAATTTGCCCTCTGTATGTATTTCTACATGGCTACAAACCTGGCTCTCCTCTCCTCTCCACCAGGTACTACTTTAATGAAATGCTGGTGATCAATGATCTGAGCAAGCAGGCAGCAAAAACAAGCAGTGAGTTAGAGAAAGGATTATCCAGACCCCATCATTCAACAGCCAGAAACCTATTTACTAGATTTTATTTTTCCACGGTAAAAATACTCCACTTTGTAAATCTCTGTAAGTTAAAGGAAATAAAACAAATAAAAGAACAAACTCCAACCTTGAATATAGTTCGGCAATATCTTAGATGAAATCAATTTGCACAGCCTTTCAGAAATGAAGAATGAGATTATAATGGATTATTTTAGTACATGCTTTTGATGTTTTGTGTAAGAGCTTTACTTTTTTCAAGAGAGACATTTAATGACAACTGCTGAAAATCTATAAAATGCAGTACTTATGAGCTCCATGTGCTGCCTTGAAGTTGTGAGTAAAAATTACATGCAGAGGATAAATATACAGAGTTCAGCAGAACTACTAACTGCAGAAACAGTATTAAAGTATTTCTATTCTAACACTTTAACTCTACAAATCCAAGGTGAAAACTTATTTTAACAGATATAAAACTCACATAATATCCAAACCAAATGAAAGAAGATTGTGGAGTAGAAGAAGAAAAAATGCTGCCATATCATTAAAATGTCAACCATGTCCAACAGAGGACTACAGATAGAAGTATTCAACCCTGAAAATCTTGGAAAATATCATTACCATTTGGAAAACATCATTACCCCTTTCATCTGTCCAACATCTTTGCCTTCAGCCACCTAAGAACATCAGATTTTTGCCCACTGCACTGAAAAATACATCTACATCCAGAAACACAAACAGGGAAGGAAACACACACAAGTCTTTACATTAATGGGAGAACTGCCTCCTCCTCACCAGCAACCTGCCGGCAAAAGTCTCTAAATGAAGTGGTGCAACACACTGAAACCTTTCCAAGTTCACAATGACTTCTACCTGATCCTAACACTCTGGTCTCTCCAGAGAGTCTGGAAAAAATATGAGCCACACACTGCATCTTCTCTTTTCCAAGGCAGCCTAAATGAAGATTTAACACAAAATCCAGCTTATACTAAGGGCACAGAGCCTTTAAACACCCAGGGAGCTGCTGTTTAACACGTAAAATAGCAAGAAATGCAGCATCTGCTTTCTTTGCAATATCAGCTTGAGTGCTCTTCATTTAAAATTTCATCAGCATAATCATCTCTCTTTTAAAGAGAGAAAACTAGTGCCCAGTGATGACTTATGGGCAGTAGAAGCCATTATCTTTGCATAGTTGTGCCTATAGTTGTCACTACATAAATTGCATAGACCGATTAAATTATTCACATTACTAAGGTGCGACAGCTAACAATACAAATACTGCTCTTCAGGTCCTAATGAGACCTCTGTTATGGATTCTAAGAAAGTACTTGTCTTGTTAGGTCATAAGAGTAGTTTCTTGAGTTTTGGTTCTATATAAAAACTAAACACATGAACAGAGCAAAGAAAAATGTTATTTATAATCCTAAATATCATACTATTCCCCAAAGTGACAAGATCAATATTGCAGCTTGGCACTTGCTACTGTGACAGATGGTGCTATTAAAATACTGAACGCATCTTTTCTAGAGAAAAAAAAAAAAATCATAAGCGAGGACATTATATGTTGTCCTCATCTAATTTGCATTTTAGGTTACTAAAAAATGGGAAAAAAAGTAGAAAACACGTGTGCGTTTCTCTTTCAAATATATTAAAAAAAAAAAACACTAAAAAGTAGTTATATCTTTTTTGGAATAGGGACATGAGGGATGCTTACAGCAGTCCAAACTCTGTCAGAAAAGAATTTTCATTATCTTCCCAACTGTATTTTGCATTAATTTCACCAGGGCTCTTTCATTTTTAATACAAGTCTGTACAAGAACAGATGAGGTTGGAAAGATTACTGACGTCTTTGTGAGCAGCTCCACTCTGTCTGCTGGGAGCCTTTTGCAAAATGCATCTGAGGAAAGCTCGGGTAAGAGTCGGTTGTTTCCTGATTCCCCAGATATTTTAAATGAAGATTAGTTTAGATACTTACTAAGGGTCAGCATTCACAGAGCTCATTGTGCTGCTGAAGATTCTCCCAGCTGAAAATGTCTAGGCTGAAAGCCATCTGCAAGTACTTTGGCAACAGAGATTATTCATTGACAGAAAGACCCCTGTTTTTCTTTCTACCTATTAAGATTTCCAAATTGTTTTAATTACCTCCCCTCATCCCCACCACTAGTGTTTAATTCTCCATTGTGAATTTCTGGGAGTTGCAACAGTTGGCCTTGCTCTATTTATTTATTTTCTCATTTAGATTGTAGTACTTAGAAGAAGAAGAGGCACTGGAGAACAAATCAGGAAATGTTTGTATTAATCACGGCTTTGTAGATTTTCTGTGTAAACCTAGGCCTGACATTTCCTTTCTCACACTCTTTTAAAAATGGTAACTTGTCTGAAGCAAGTTGTGTTCATTATGTTCTATTCACTTCCAAGAAATTTTGGGCAGGTAGGTGATTCAGAAATATATATATATATATATATATATTTAATGAGAATTACCTGGAAAAAGAAGACAGTGGGAGAAAAGCAAAAGTCTTTGTATTGAAAACCGTTTGTCTTCTGCAGGAATCTTCTAAACAAGCCTTTGAAGCAAAGCAAGGCAAAACCAATGCAGAGCTTTGAAAATTAGCACCAGCAAGTAAAAGTATTCTTTCCTGCCTGCATCTGGCTCCCAGATGCAACTGCCCCAGCTTTGTAGCCCTGTTCTGTTGCTGGGGGCAGAGTCCCCATGTGTTTATGCTGAGCTGAGCATTTTTCCTGCTGCTGGAATTACACCACCCCATGGCTACGTACACCATCACCAGAATACACGCAGTAACCCCAGAGAAATTGTCTTCCACCATCACAGTGGTGTGTTTTGCTAGCCTTGTGATGTTCATTTTCTCACCCCAAGTCAAGACAGCTCCACCAGCAGGATTTAATATTACTGTCCTGACTTAAGTGCAGTGTTTGTACTGATGTAGTTATGGTAGGTAAGGGTGGGATGTCGCCCTGAAATAAATATTCTGGCATTGTATCTAGTGCAGATGTAGTTCTGTCAACATAGAGACATCCCACAGATGCACTGCTTCTTGTAGAGAAACAACTATAATGTTATAAGGTAGGTACTATAATGTATGGCATGTATTATTATAAGGTATCTTTATGTTAAGATCACTGCCTCCACACTAGAAGTGTTGCATTAGCTATGCTCCTCGTGGTAAAATGAAACAGCTTGTGTATTTAGACAAGGTCACAGTCTTGATGTTGAGTTTTGAACTGGTCACACAAACAAGCACACTTCCCATGCCAGGTGCCCGTACATGGTGGGAAGGTGAGCATCCTTACCAATGGCTAGCCTTTTGGAAGATAAACACAAAGCAACTTGACAAAATATGGGCTGCCGCATCTTATAAGCCCCATCAATTTAATTTTCTACATATAAGACATCTGCCAGCTACTGTAGGTTCCTTTCCACAGTGAGTCCACTCATTCAGAAGCCTGCTGGATTGCAATCTCTCCTTGTGTTAAGGACAAGACAAGGTAGAAGAATGGTGGTTAACTTAGCCACTGGGGAACTTTAGAGGATAGAGCTTATTAAGATGGTTTGATTTACACTCCAACCAGGAAAAAAAAAAAAA
>VXAA01003459.1:167404-184211 GCA_013399115.1 Anseranas semipalmata
AAAAAAAAAAAAAAAAAAAAAAAAAAAAAAAAAAGTATGCTGTTTGTAATGAAAATAAATAATATCTGAGCAACTGGTAAAGAGATTTGGGAAGCAGGGGAGAGGAAACCAAAAGGTGTTTTGGAAGAATCATGTCAGATGATTAATCCTACAAGGAGAAGTATGTATTTATAGGAAACAAATAACAGTTTTAGATGTTGACAGGTAAGGCTAAGAAAGGAGAGTCTAACAAGAACAAATCCAAGACATCTGACAGGAAAAATTAACCCCAGTGCTGCTATATACAATGTAGTCAATCCTCATGTCCAAATCTTGGAACAAATTAGATGTCTGAAATCAGAATCTGCCCCATGTCTATAAATTCCTTTTTTTTTGTGGAATTAAAAAATAAAAATAAAAAAGAGACAAAGAAAAAAATAAAAAAGAGCAGAGATTTTGAATGCCAAGAATAGAATGTAGAATGAGAAAAAAACAAAAATAGCAAAAGAAAAGTGAGGGAAGAATTACATAAAGCTCAGTATTATACAAGCTCTGTCTCTGTAATTAGAGGTGACTGAGTCAACAAGTCAGAGCAGCCACATTTTAAACAGATTAACCTTGAAGTCAGATTCTGCTAGAAGCTGCAGAAATAGTGCTCTTGATATAATCCTTTCCCATGTCTAGGTAAATAGGACGGAAAAAAGCAGTCCCAGAGATGGGTGAGGAACCATCAGAGCTCTCCACCCACCATCCAGCAGGCAGAAAGCCCTGCAGTACCAACAGGGATTTCCTTCCTCTTTAAGTGGTTTTAAAGCCATCAACTTCAGGAGGTGGACCATTTCTTCATTAGAATAGAATAGAATAGAATAGAATAGAATAGAATAGAATAGAATAGAATAGAATAGAATAGAATAGTTCATTTGGAAGGGACCTTCAAAGATCATCTAGTCCAACTATTTGACCAGTTCAGGGCTAACCAGAAGTTAAAGCCTATTATTAAGGTCATTATCCAAATGCCTCCTGAACACAGCATGGGGCATCAACCACCTCACTAGGAAGCCTGTTCCAGTGTATGACCACCCTCATGGCAAAGAAATTTTTCCTGATGTCCATTCTGAACCTCACCTGGTGCAGCTCTGTGCCGTTCCCCCACGTCCTGTCATCAGTTACCAGGGAGAAGAGACCGACACCTCCCTCCCCATTTTCCCTGTTCAGGAAGTCGCAGAGAGCAATGAGGTTGCCTCTCAGCCTCCTCTTCTCCAGACTAGAGAACTCAAGTGTCCTCAGCCCCTCCTCACGGGACATGCCTTCCAACCCTTCTACCAGCTTTGTTGCCCTCCCCTGGACACATTCCAGTACCTTGTTGTATTTGTTCACCGACTGGCCAGCCCTCCAGGGACTCTACAGAGGTGTTTCTTACCTACTGCCATGCTGATCCAAGATACTTTTTGTTATTCTCTTAAATTTTCCTTTCAGGAAGTTTCTAAATAACAAAGTAAGTCACAGTAAATAGTTTTAAATCCTTTTCTCGCACCTGGACACCCCTAAAAAACAACAAAAACAACAAAAATAACCTGTGTGCGGTGGGAAAGTCCACAAAATCAAACAAGCAAAGCTACCAGACAGCTCCTCTCCTTTCCCCAACTAGCAGAATATATGATACGTGGCCAGAAAAAAACATTCAGGCAAAATGAGGTGAATAATAAAGTCACTCACACATATGTATACTTGTAATTTCCAGGTCTACTCCAAACTACTGCTGAAGCGGGGCTGGTGGGGAGGTGAGGATGAATTAACCAGAACTACAAAGGTGAGCAATAACCCAGTTCCTGGTGCATAAGCAGCTGGAAGCCCAGAGGAAAGTTAGTTAGCAGCACTTCTGTGGTGTAAAAGGAGCAATCAAAGAGAATGAGAAGCTAAATGGTTCAGTCAGAGAGCAGAGTAGCTAAACAGATTTCTTTTCATTTCTCTTTCACTTCAGAAGGTGAAGGGGAAATATCCATCCCAAGGTGACACTTTACAGGCAATGAAGCCAAGGCGCTCGCAAAGGCAGACATACGGAGAAGAGAGGTGAAAGAATAGTTCAATATATTAAAATGCAATAAATCACTCAGGCTGGTTGGTATCACTCCAAGAGTGTAGAAGAAATGAAGGTGAGAGACCGATGTAAATGTATGTTTTAGCATTAAAGCATTTGAATAGCAGCTTCAAAGTGGCAGGGCTTGGCCAAAGCAAGGTCTGTCTATTAAAAGGGATGCTGGAGGGTGAGAGAGGGCTGGGAGTTAGGTGTTACTCCGTCTTGCCCCAACAATGGGGAAGGGCAGAGGGGACAGCGAATAAGAGAGAAAAGGATGGGAAAAAGCAATTCAATGCTTATTATAAGGGATATGGCCAAACCCACAAACCACTGTAGTGTTTGCCAGAGCAATTGAGCCAAATAAGATGAGAAAGGGAAGCTGGGGTCAAGCCACTAAGCATGTTACTCTTTCTCTGAACAGACATAACAAAAAAAGCTGAAGAAGCAATGGCAGACTTCCAAAAAGCCCTTCCAAGCACACTGTCCTCAAGATGACATTTGGGTAATAACCCAGGGATGGAGGAGATTAGGCTTCTGTCACAGCTTAGAAAAGAAAGCACAATATTAGATGTGGATTTTTAATTGGCACGCTGCAGGATGATGGCAATGAGCCCTAAAAAGAGAGGGGTGCTCCAGCTCCTTGGTGTGGAACTCACCTGACTGAAGATATCCCCACCTGAGCTCCCTGCATGACTGGTGGCTTTCTACTCAACAGCTATCTGCCAATGTAGTCAATGGGAAGCCTGAGGGAACTTGGGTCAGCATTCACACTGCTAAAGTGTCATTTTCTCCTCCATGACTATAAAGAGAATCAGGGGTGACTAGCTCAAATATACACACAGACAGGAATTTTGCTGGCATTTGTACTTCAGACAGGGAAATCCCACACAGACTGACATCATTGCTTTTAAGGCACTTCTCATTTGTTTTTCCACTGCAAATATGTATCAAACCTATACAGACCATGCCAACCTTACAGATCAGATTGGCAGCACAAAACAGGGTTCAGCCTGCAGCTGGTTAGCTGCTCCATAGTACAGAGGGATGTCATGAGAAGATTATGGACCAGTTGTTTAAAGGCATCCCATACACGAGATGAGAATCAAATGCTCCTGAGCTCCTCGGTGCAGGATCACCTCCTTATGGAAAAGCAGCAAGCAGGCTTTGCAGGGAAGAAGGACCAAAAGTGCCAAACCACTGGAGTGCTTTCCTAGAGAGCTATAATCCGCTCAGCCAGGGATGAAGCTCCCAGGGGGAGAGCAGAACCTTCTAACCTACTTTTCTCTCCAGTCAGAAATTAAAATGCAGCGGCTGTCTCCCCGTGGAAGGCAGCTCTGTGAGCATGGCCAGCTTTTCACTCCACAGCTGAATCCTGCTGAGGCTCCCATGCAGGGGGAAGGGATTGGCTTCTCTTGCAGAGATCACCCTAGCTCATGAGTTATCATGCCTCCAGACAAGCTGATCAACACATTATTTATTTAAAGTTAAAAAATAAGAGATAAAGAAAACCAGAATGAGAATTTTAGCTGATTTATTCTTGCTTTCCTCTGAATAATCACTTTTTTCTGACCCTATGTTCTTAAGATGGCCATAATCCTATCAACACAATAGATATTACGGTGACCTCACTGTACATGATGAGGCTATTTTAGTTGACAGAGGAAACCCCAGGAACAGGTTCACCCTGCAGACCTCAAGCCTTGTACTACACTGTCAAACCCCAAAGCAGACAGCATGATCACAGCAACTATCTCAAATCTTGTTGGATTTCCATAGATACCTAAATTTATCAGTCTCTTCCCCCTCAACTCTTCATCTCTAAATTTAGGATTCAGCCAAACTAAGAAAGCAATGAGATCTTCAGAGAAAACTGCCTCACATAGCTTCTCTCCTGAATTTCTAAGCAAACAATCCTTGCACTCCCTCGGGTTCTGGCTGCCAGAACTGCCAGATCAGCTAAATAGTTTGAAGGGGTCAAGCCAAACCTCAGATTAATTTAAATGGTAATCCAAAACCTATTTAACTTCAGGAGTGAAATTTACCACTTGCTGTGCTGCTTTCAGCAGTTTCAGTCCCTCATTTTGGGAACCCTAGCTTCGACCACTGAGATCACGTGCTCAGCTGGGAGTCCAGGATGTGCAACCTGCATAACGCAATGGCACAAAAGCACCCCTCATCCTCTCTGTGCTCTTAGTCCTCCACTTCCAGTCCCCAAAACACCCTGTGCTGAGCAGATCCCAGAGGCTGCAGGAACCTGACAGTCTTCCAGAAGGTCCCCACTTCAGTATCTTGTGAGCCTGGAGGCACCAGCATAACCTGCTGGTGGCTGTCCTTCTGTACTCAGGGAACAGAGCCATCCTGGGATAGCAGGAAGGATGTCCCAGAGGCAGATGTGCCTGGTCCCCTGCACAGGTGTGGAAGATAAAGTATTTAGCAGAGACTGTATTATACCCACAACAGGCTGTGATTGAGGAGACTTAGATGATAACTCTCCTATTCAGTACAGCTGACAATGTTCCCTCTGCTAATGCAGGAGACTATGGGACTGCTTTCTTTGTCCCTAGGGAATTCTCTGGCTGTCCCACATGCAATTATTATGGGCCCCATTTGCAGTCCTCAAGTCTTAGGAATTTGTGTGTCGGCACTGAGGATCAGGGAGATGGATGCTTTAGAGAACTCCTGACACTTCTAATCTGCAATCAAGTCTGACTCACAGAAATCTATTTACAAAACCTCTTCCTAACCAAATACATTTATCACACAAATATATACACAAACCCAGAAATTTGCAAAACTTAGAATCATTTGACATTTGGAGCCAAACTCAGTTCTACCAGTGCCTGTGGGAGTTTAGCCATACTAATCACTGTATAAGGTGAGTGTATTTATAGGCAAGCCTATACAATTATGCTATGGTTATGTCATTTTTTTCTGTTCAACTTGTATGCAGTTTCTAGGCATACCTTTTCATACATTGAAAAGATTGCAGTACTTCAATACTTGGCATTTCTTTATCATTCTTGCAAAGATCCCAAAGCAATTTAAAACAACAAGTACATCTCACCACTACTTTGTTTAATTACTTGCATTTTAGTCACTGGACAAGCTAATAAGTGACCTGCCTAGAATGAGGTAGCAGCAAAACCTGGAACAGAAATTTGGAGATTTGGTTCCTAACGCTTACCAAACCATTACATATACTGACTTCCATATGGTTTCAACAAATTTTGCTTATGCAGACAGAAAGAGGGAAAAAAAAAAGCCCACAACATAAGGAACTGTATTTTCTAATTAGTTCTCTGCTGGCCATCCAGAGAAAGAAGACTCCAGTGGACAGGGGGATAAGCTTAAGAGACCCAGATTCATTCTTGGTTTTCCACAATTATTCTGAGCAAGCCACAGCCTCTGTGGCTCAGTTTCTTTCCCAAACTATAAAGCTAATGGTACTGCCTTATTCTGCAAGTGTATTATTGGAATTAACCCATTGCTATAGCTGGTATATTGCTGCAGATTATTAAGTACTGTTGAACATCTGCATGCTAGAACCAAGCTAAAATTAGTCTTTGCTTTAGTTGAAGTTATCTCAATTTATCAGAAACTATTTCTTGAAGTGTTCCCTCTGCAGAGCTCTTTCCTCAGCTCTGCAGCTCTGCACTTATGCTTAAGTGAAATGATTGTATCCCACCAGCTCTTTTGAGCAGGATAATTGGCAATTACTTATTTTTGACATATGCAGGAAATCTAGTAAAGCATAATTCAAATTCTGTTACCAGTGATGAACTCTTTTTGCAGAACAGTGCCTTACTGTGCTCATCTCCACTGCCAATATCGCTGGCAGTTTTAATTCAAATCTCAGAAGCATTATGTGCAGCACATTGTTTCTTATCTGTAAGTTCCATGCTACAGAAATTCTTTTGTTGTGTAACCTTGAATTCTTTTCCTACACTTTTTGAAACTCCTGCAACACTTCGCTGGTTAAAGAAAAAACAGAACTGATTTTATCCTGTGCCTCTTTAGTTTCATGGCTGAAACTTGCTGTATAAAGTGTATTAATTATCTCCTGCTCTTGTTATAAACAAATATATCTAGCCATGCAAATTGCCAAACAGCAGCTAATCTTACTAAGACAATTTTTAATGAGAGTATGAACAAAACTGCCCACAGATATGTTTGGTGGTGCCCTACCTAGAAACCAGAGTAATAGGCTCATTACAAAAAGATTACACATTAGATATGCTGCTCCCTCAGTGGGCAAAATATGTGAGTGCAGATTAGCTGTACGCATTTAGAAAAAATAATTTTGCCACTGGCAAATTATACCTTGGGCCACTGGATGTAATGGATATGCAGCACATTATTGTATCTTAGCTACATCCAAGCCTTGATGTATTATCCCAAGTATTAAACCATGCAGTGGCTGAATAAAACCCATTAGTGGGTGTTTCACTTTTGTAAAACTGAAGTTGGTTTGAAGACTGTGTTAACACTGGATAAAAAGTTAAAATTAAGCCTATCTCTGGTTAGTAGAAGTGATCTTAGTTTTGTTTCTTTCTGGAAAAAGGAAGGAAGGAAGGAAGGAAGGAAGGAAGGAAGGAAGAAAGGAAGGAAGGAAGGAAGGAAGGAAGGAAAGATTTGAAACGAAAATACTGGAAGTTACATTGAATGGCTTTGGATTTTTCTAATATTTCTTCAAGTTCCAAACTTAAAAGAAAGAAGCATGAAAATCCAAACAACATTTCCAGGGAAAGGTTGGTACATAAATTCAGAAAACTCTTCCACCTAATTCCAGCTGAAGATGAGTAAGATGAATTAGAGAAGACTTTGTCCTCAGTGTATATGTAAAGAGAAATTCCCACTCCTCAGAAATATCTGCAGAACTTTTAGAAGTACATACAGCACAAAATAACATATAATTTATTTCAAAATAGAGTATCACTTTTCTGACATTACTGTTTATTGAGAATTTCTGTACAATTTAATTATGTGGTGTGTGGAGTTATTGATCTGGAAGTTAAAATACCTTTTTTAAAAATCTGTTCAGTTGTAAACTATTGGATTTTGTCATGATGTCATTCTTAAAGTTTACCATTATCAGTGCAATAAAAAAGAAGCCATTCCTAATTAGATCTTTTTAATGTGATATTGTTGATTATGGATTGATTTTCTCTTTTCCCTGCTATTTCTAAATGAGTTAGGTGAAGTTTCATTTTTGTGCAAGCAGAGGTTAATTTTCACTGTCAAAGAAACAGAGATATTGTACAAAAGCTTTACAAAAACCTCCTTAGGCAGTTTTGTTGGATCATCACAGTGTTAAGTTTCAGAACCATTAGCATTCACGCCTCAACTTTTGGCTCTAATAGATATTGAAAGATTTGCAATGTTACACCAACCTGTGCAGAATCTGAAATTTTTATTTAATGAACATAGATTGCACTACAGCAAAGCACTGCTGCTCAGCAATGGAGCTGTTGCAATGAGATGAGTCACAAAAATAAATGGATGACAGCTACTACTGATTTGCAATGGGGATTTTAGCACTGGTAAGGTGTGATAAATGAAGGACCTTTGATCCCGGGACCTCTGTGAGGCTATGTTGGGAACGTAGTGTCAGCAACCTGTCCCTGCATACTTGCCACCCCTCTTGGTCATTCACAACTCTAATAGAAATGGAGAAACTCCAGGAGGGGTGAGGACTCTGCTTGGTCTTCGTTTTCAAATTTCAGTTTTCCAAGTTGCTCATGCTCAGCAAGCACCAGCTGCTCAGTTTCCACTGACGTGGGGTACAAATGAAAGGCCTAAATGTTTGTATGCTTTCAGATAGAATCATAGAATAGAAACATAGAATCAAATAGGATGGAAAAGGCCTTCAAGACCATCGGTCCAACCATCAACTTTACCTGCTGAGTCCCATGACTAAACCGTGTCCCTTGTGACACATCCACAAGTCTCTTAAATACCTCAGGGATGGGGACTCCACCACCTCACTGGGCAGCTTGTTCCAATGCCTGACCAGCCTCTCCATGAAGAAATTCTTCTTAATGTCCAATCTAAACCTCCCCTGTTGCTACTTGAGGCCATTTCCCTGTGTCCTATCACTTGTCACCTGAGAAAAGAGACCGACACGCACCTCGCTGCAGCCTCCTTTCCAAACAGCTCTAGAGAACAAGGAGCTCTCCCCTCAGCCTCCTCTTCTCATGACCAAACAACAACAACTGCCTCAACTGTTCCTCATAATTCTTGTTTCTAGTCTCTTCGCCAGCTTCATTGTTCTTCTCTGCATGTGCTTGAGCAGCTCAATATCTTTCCTGTGGTGAGAGGCCCAAAACTGAACACAATATTCGAGGTGCAGCCTCACCAGTGCTGCGTAGAAGGGGACAATCACTTCCCTAGTCCTGCTGGTCACACTGTTGCTGATGCAGGCCAGAATGCAATTGGCCTTCTTGGCTACCTGGGCACACTGCTGGCTCACTTTAAGATGGGACAGCCAAAAAGCACGCTAACTCTTCAGGCCAAAGCACAGGGATAACACAGTCGGTTCGTACACCTCCTGCCTGCCTGGTGCGAACAATGCACTTCCAGCAGCAAATGCTTCAAAAATGACATCTAAGGCAAAACATGAAGTGATATTTTTGCCATTCAGATAAGTGCATTTGAACTCAAAGGCACAGACATACAAAAAGGGTTAAACGAAGACCCAAGCTCATTTCTGCCATGACTGGAGACAAAAGCCTGTTTACTAAACACAGTGACTTGGGCAGGAGCCATCCCTTACCAGTCCAGAACTGATAAGCACCTGCTCTTGTCTCGTTAATGCTTATGTACCTCTAAATCAATGACACCATGATTTCTTCTACTTAGCTTTTTGAGACTGAATTTGTTCCATAAAAATCCACCTCTATCCCTTTTTTTTTTCTTTTTCTTTTTTTTGAAAAGTGTAGTGAAAGACTTTGCAGAGAGTTTCATTAATAATTTTCCTCTTCACATAAAAACTTCTTTTCTGCAGATGTATTGCATGTGGTGGGAAACAGGAACTGGAGGGCAACTGATGGGTCATGGAGATGCATCATCTATCTACCAATATATAATAAAGTGAAATAAAGTTCAGAGTTCAGACTGCTACTGAATCTTCCCCCACCTTATTTAAATCAGTTGAATATTTAAAAATGTTCTGTTTGGATATCATGAAATAAGGGCCTTGTAGAGCAACATGTTTTAAGGTAGACTTCAATGAAAGTAATGCAGAAACAATTTTCCCTTCTAAAAGGCATGTGGAACTGAAATGGGAAGGTGAGAGAAGGGAAAAAAGTTTCATGCCATCGCGTCAGCATCACAGATTGATCTATCCGATTTAGGCAAGTCAATTTGCTGGAGCCCTCTGGCCTGCCCCGCGTTGTTCAAAGAGAAGTATTGATTAAACTGCAGCAGAAGCTGCTGTGCAAACACATCCTGGTGGCGTCCTGGCACACAAGGAAATTTGGAAGGGTTAAATGTGAAGACAGCAACTCTCGGTAGTTGCTAGGAGACGATGTCCTGCCGGTGGCATCACGCATCAGCCCGTGACAGCCTGTTCCACCCGAGCAGTAATCTGGTGAGTCACCGGTTGCATGTACCATCCGTGGGCATGGAGGAAACAGCTCCCACCCCAAGGTGAAGTGCTTTCCATAGTAATTCCAGCCCTTTCATGTTCTTTCTCAGATGAATGCATTTTAAAAAATAAATAAGTTATTTAGTGGGGTTTGCCTCAGGCCATAGTAAATTCTACAAAACACAGCAAAGCTGTAGAGATCATCTTTACTTATGCAAAAAAGAGCAGGACTGCTGCAGCATTCATGGCTGGCAGAAGGAAACCGGCTTTGAACGTGAGGGAGTGTTGGATCAAGCTGACTGGCAGCTGCTGGGATTTCTGGTCTGAAGATCTTGAAGTCAAAAAGCACAAAGGGATGCTTGACAATAACAGGAGCCACAAAACCAAGTAAATATAGATTATTAATAGTAGTACCTGCGCAGCGTGAAAAAAAAAAAAAAAAGCCACCCTTTGAAATAGACTTCAATGTGAACATGGTTGTGGCTGAAGTGAAGAAGAACTGCGCCAGTGGGTTAGTCCTGTTAATTTTGAAATACTTGCTGCGGTCTTAAAGTTGAACGGATGCAGGTTGTACTGCTCCTACTGAAGCTGCCAGGAAAAATGACTCCCATGAAGAAACTCTGAGGGAGGAGCTTAAAGAAAGAAAATCACAATATTTGTGATTGCTAATGCTAAGAGAGAAAGGAATACACCATGATTCTGGGTGTTTTGTCTCAGTTCTGCTTTAACACATTTAACAAATCACTTCTCTTTGCAGCTCTGTTGTTCATCTGCAAGACAAGGATATTGATGTTTCTTCTCACATTCTTTGTCTGACCTTTTTAGATTATAAATTCTGCAGGGTGAGGACATTTCTTTATCTTTATCATTAATGTAATATGCCAGAGCTTTAAAAGCATTAATGGATTATACCTTCGCTGCACTTCTAATGCTAAACTCTAATAATAATCTCCGTTCTGGAGATGAAGAGTTGAAACACAGCTCAAATTAACTGATGTACCCAAGGTCACACAAGAAAACTGTAGCTGAGCCAAGGCACTGACCCTAAGTTTTATCCTATGCATTACAGAAAAAATCACAGAAATCCCATGTGGAAGAATCTGGGAGAGGTTGTTTCATCTGTCTGTCCTTCCAGAAAAATAACAACTCCCCCTAGGCCATTCCTGAAAGACGGTTGTCCAGGATATCCTGAAACACCTCCAATAACAGCATTTCCACAGTACTAAAAGGTGGTCTTATTCCCCTTTTGCTTAACTTTGTCATTATTTCCTAATGTCTGACCTCAATCACGCATTGTCAAAGCTGTAACCTGTATGCCTTGCCTGGCATCCTTTTGCCTGTGCACCTCAATGAAGTGTTGAGCCTGGCTCTTCCACAGACTGAGCAAACCATCTCTCCCAGCCTCTGCTGGCACTACCCTTGCCCCAGGCCCTGACCATCTCGGTGGCCCCCCCTGGACTCAGTCCAATTTTTCAACATCTTCCTTTTACAAGGATCCCCAGACCAGACTCAGTACTTCACATGAGATCTCACAAGTGGTGAACAGAAAGGAAAGACCACTTATAAGGGGTAGAAGAATTACACAGAAATTAAAGGCTATGGGGAAAAAAAAATAAAACTGTCCAGCCTAGCTAAAGGAGTCTGTTAGACAAATATTTAGCTGGTNATAATAGAAAGCTAATTTGCCTAACGGCAAATTGGCTACTTTATCTATGGGTGACACAGACTACCCACAGTACCCAGGTGATTTATTTTGTAACCAGAGGTTCTGTTGGGTCCGAGAGAGAATACAAGACAACATCATGTAGTTCTGTCAAGGAGGAGAAGGGAATATGGAGCTCAAGATCTACTTCTCCCATGAGGCGTTATAGTGCCAATTATAAACACATATTCTGGTTTTCACTTCAGAATATATGAAAATTCACTCTCCTCCTTCACACACCAAGAAAAGAAATCAGAGATTTTTTTCTAACTCTTTTTTTTTAATAGTATTAGGCAAATATGCTATCAGGGTAGTTTTGCTGATGAATGTTTAATGGTTTTGGCTCACAATTATGCTTCCAATGCCAGATTAAGTCAATAGGATTAGGCCCATTATGTCTTTCATGTTTCTGTTCTGCAGAGTTCATCTTCAATAAAATATATTTAAAGGATATTTACCTGTCTCTGAGGGATGGTGTAAGGATAAATTCAGCAGTATTTCCACAGTACACTGAAAATATATCAGAAATTTTCAAAGCCACCTAGTGGATTTTGATGTACCATTCCCATTAATGTCACTGGGAAGTATATATCTCAGAAATCTCAGCTGTAAAGCACGGCAATACATGAAGAATAATGATGAACACAAAATTTAAGTAGGGCATGTAAGAAGATATACCAAAATTAATATTCCACATAGATATTTTATTAATATTTTTTATGTCCTTATATGGACTATAGGAAATGAAATCAGTAAAATGTGAATAATTTTTTTTTCTAATTACCCTGTTAAAATAAAAACTAATTAATTTTTTTTTTTTGATATCAAATCTTATGATTGCCTTATTTATATTCTCTCTTCTCCTCAGGATGACCACACTAACTTCATGTTTTTATTAAATTAGGGGATTCTAGAACCAATTGTACAAATTGGCCTAATCTCCTTAACAATGACTCTACACACTATACTTGGGAGATTCTGCAATTTAAATCTTGACAGGAGAGCACTTCTGAAGAGATTAGGTTTGTTGTTTTTGAAAAGTCTGTCTGCTGTATCCTGCTTAAAAATAAATTGGAGAGTTGAAATCCAGAACTATTGGCTCCTGTAAATTGTTCTCCCACCAAGGAAAACAGAAAAGAAAGAAGCAGCAAATGGAAAATAAATAAATAAAAATGATAAAAAATGATAATAATAATAATAATAATAAAAAGTAAAAATAAAAAATAAAAGTAAAAATAAAATCCATGTCGGTTTCAATATGGAAAGTGTGTGGGTCAAGAAAAAAAAAAAAAGACTCTGTGCAGCCTCCACTGAATTATTCAAGGGGGCAAGTACATGATTCTCTTACTTCTTGGAGCAATAGGAATACCTAGGAAAATGTTTTCCTAACCACCCATTGCCCACTGGTCCTGACTTTTCACAGCTGCACAGCTCTCTCCATCGTTTGTCATTCTATTGTCATCCTACAGTTGACCTACCTGAAATTTTACTTCTGAAAGTGGATGGACTGTTGCAATTGGTTCTGCAAAGTATCTTATTTCAGGTCAGCCTATTTAATCATTACCAAGCCAAGTCAAATCTAAACCAGTAGATCTCTGAAGTGTCCAACACTCCATTCCATATCCTGTCCCATGAAAAAGGATTTTTCAAACCTATTATGTGATAAGGACTAGTCCACAGCAGTCATTTCCATAAGAGTATGGCAGCTGACAGAGTATAACCAGGTAAATTACATCTGTGCCTTTGCAGCAGGTCTGGGTACTCTGACTGTCCTAACTCTCCACGACTAGCTTAGACAGCTCCCTACTCCTTTTCTGTCGATACACCCACATCCATAATATGCTCTAGTAGGACCAAAAGGGAACAGAAGGGGCAAAGCTTCTCCATGAGACATTGTGCTGAACCCTCTCCATTAGAAACCTATGTTAAATCTTCGTTAGGACTGATGCTGTGGTTATATTTTACATGCCTTTGGTTCTGAACCACATTACCTCCTACAGCTCCTCTCAATTACAGTACCTCCACACTCTTTTCAATCCCAGGATGCAGTGCAACATATGAGCCCGCAGCTCTCGCCATATAACTACATTTTCATGAGAAAAGTACTGGGTAACATCAGACTACAAGTGATGTGAATGGAGAATTCTAGTTTAGGAGTATTTCATGCTAAATTTTCCCTAGTGTGAAAAGACCACTTAAGTCAAAACAGAGATCCTTATTTATATAATCTACTGCACTTGGAAATAAATATTTTGTAGACTAATAAGCATAAAGATCAAGTAATATAGAAACAAGGTTCCCATTATATTAAGGATTAATTGAATCATGATATGCTTTATTAAGTGCTTATATCCTAATTCACAAAGTTTATGAAGATCTGGATTCCCTCCAAAATTGCTCATCCATCCACACTCTTAACTCAAGAGAGATGAATAACTACACTCTGATGACTTTTAATCAATGGATCCACTGGAAATTCAGAAAAACTCTGAAATTCCAAGATAAATATGAAACAATCTTTAAAAAAAAAAAAAAAAAAAAAAAAAACAATTTTTATAACTTTTTCAAAAGTAGAAACAATCTCTTGCAATTTGTTCCGGTATGTATACCTCCCCTGAACTCATACGCTCAAATGATTTTCAACTGTTATCAGAAGCAATAAAAATGCAGAACAGAAGGAAAGATAATGCATTGGGAAAGGAGAATATTTTCAGCATGTCACTAAGAAACTATTAGCAAATTAAAAAAATACAATGGCAGATTGTTTTCAAGTAGTAACTGTTAATCTAACCTAACTCATGAAACATTTACACATGTGCTGTGTTTTTCAACTACTTAAAAGCTAAATTCACAGGTGAGGGTAGCCAGGGGTCCTTAAGAATAGTGTAATGCTATTAGCAGGATCCTTTGGGTTTATATCAGACTGGGAGGTATGTGAATCCATGAAAGAAAAGGAATGGGAAAAGTTTAATAAATCCACCCGAACTGTGCAAATGAAATAAGAATTCTGGTGGTCTGTATGAACCTGGAAAAATGTACAGTGCAACCCTCTTGCTCTCTTAGATGTTGTATTTAAGACTGCTCCTTTTTTCAAAAACTAAGGAAAAGCAGCTCTGAGTTAAATAAGATAGTCTAGTTTGAATCCAGATGCTAAAAATGTTCATCAGCAGTAATTATTTTTTATTTATGCAACCTGAGGCAAGATTCATTGGAGTGGAAAATGCACAGAAATGCCTATAGGGCATCGGGAATGAATTAATAGCATTGTACAACTGGTTAAGTGCACTATGTTTGTGGGTCTTCCCTTTTTTGAAGCATTACATATTGATCATTGCCAGAGGCAAGATAAAAAACCTAACAGACAAACACCTTTCTGACAGGACCTAGCAAGCCAGACACTGACCAGGACTCAGGCTGCTCTCCAGAGCATGGATTTGGTGCCAGGCTCACCTGAGCACAACCTGTACAAAATTGCAAAGGCGGCCTGTTTTCCTCTATGGTTCAATTCATACATATGCACCAGGACATCTAACCCCTTCAGTGCCTACCAACAACAGTGTAATGGTAGCATACAGTCCTAGCACTAGAAGGTGCTCAGGTAGCTTATATACAGTACAGGCTCTGGCCAAAGAAGAGCAAGACCTACGGAGCCAAACAGCATCCAAGACGCTAAGCTACATTTATAATTATAAATTCCACATAAAATGTAATCTCACTAACTTAGAAGGCAGTTTTGCTCCTGCCTCTATTGTTACCTCATGTATTTTTGTACCTTATACTTCTAGGGTTACTGTTTCTTTTGCTACCTCTGCTGACATACCACTTTCCAGTGAAAAAAAAAAACTCATCAGTGTACCTGGGGGATATGTATTTACCACGGTAGACACATGTTGAGAATAGGAACTTTCACTAAGCTGAAGGATGCTGTGGTCCCAACGTGTTCAAACTCACAGGGGTGCACTTTACATGCCTGGGGCAGAGTTAGCACCGCCAAGTGTACAGAGAGACCATGGTAGGGTTTAAGTCATCACCCAAAGCCATGTCCCATGGGCATGGATGGGATACAAAAGTTCCTTTGAAAGCTGACCTTTCAGTGGAAAGATATGCCCAATCTATCTATGCAAACCCACAGCTGGAGAGAGATCCTATATCAAAATGGCCAATAGATAGGAAATCATAATCTTGATAAAGACTATGAGAGATTGCAGAAGTCTATTAAGAAGACCCTGCTCATCAAATATGGCCGTAAGCATATGGCTGGGCTGCCGCTTTGTGACAGGATATTGCCACCCGGGTAGAGAACCTGGTTGTAAAAGTACGCCATGTAGATGCTCACGTACCCAAGAGTTGGGCCACTGAAAAACATCAAAACAACCAGCAGGTATATCAGGCTGCCAGGATTATCAAGCACGGCACTGCTAGCCGCTGGGAACACAAGGGTGAATTATTTGTAGCTTGGTGGGCCCATGATACCTCAGGCCATCAAGGAAGAGATGGAACATATAGATGGGCTCGTGATCGAGGGGTGGACCTGACCATGGACACTATGGCACAGGTTATCCATGATTGTGAAACATGTGCTGCAATCAAGCAAGCCAAGCAGTTAAAGCCTCTCTGGTATGGAAGACGATGGCTGAAATATAAATATGGGGAGGCCTGGCAGATTGATTATATCACACTCCCTCAAACCCGCAATGGCAAGCGCCATGTGCTTACAATGGTAGAAGCAACCACCGGATGGCTGGAAACATATCCTGTACCCCATGCCACTGCCCGGAACACTATCCTGGGCCTTGAAAAGCAGGTCTTATGGAGACATGGCAACTGTTGACACCTGTTGTGAACTGTTTCCAAGGACAGCGTGAACAACCTGAAGCAAAGGTCTTAGCCCTGCCTGACAGCCATGGTGCTGATGTCTCTGAGGACATCCAATGGTGAAAGGTGCCCCAGAGCATGAGCAAATAGTTAACTCAGTTACTAATTGGTGATGAGCACTTGAAACTTCATATTTTATTAATGCCGCTAGTTAACTATTGTCATAGCTATTCTTGACTGGGGAAATATGTGAGGAGCTGCTATCACAGATGATCAGTCAGGAGGTAGCTGGAGCCAGCCATCATGTCACCTTCACATCACTTAGGGCTCTTCATGTGTGCAGACTCCACCCTCAACCACCTCGGATCACCCATACTGCAAACAACACATAACAGATACCAGTAAAACAGGACTATGATCCTCTTAGCTGATTCAAGGCACCGTATTCAGCAAATTAAGTAGGTTCCCCAGGAAGATTCACTATTTTGCAATGAAAGACTTTCATGGACGTTGCTTCAGCAATGCTTTCATCCATAAGCTCTTGTAATCCAAAAAGAAGCAACATGTGTTTGTAGCCCTTTAGATCCTGTATCTTTTTGGGTGGAAAAGTGGAGAGGTTGCTCTCTCTCTCTCTTTTTTTTTTTTTTTT
>VXAA01003459.1:184253-206598 GCA_013399115.1 Anseranas semipalmata
GGGAGTTAGGTCATCAGTTTAGCTAAAGGCCATCTTTCACACACAAGCACTCAAGATTATTATCAGTTGTTTTGTTTGGATGATGACTATAAATTCTGTTTGTTCATATTACAAATTTAAGCCCAAAATGTAATCTGGGTAATATATCGAAGCTTCCAGGTTAGATATTTAGGCTTTCATTGCTTTAATAAATTTGTCAACAACACCAATTCTACATCAACATATACAGCAATAGTTCAACAGCAGTGTATTTTCAGTGATTTAGATGATAGTTTCACAGTATCAATTATCTTTAGATTTGTGAAGTAGAACAGAGGAAAAATGATGAAGCACACTGTACTAGCTGTTAATGCAGAACTACAGAATGTATAATTTAGCATTTATTTTATTGCTAGCATTATCTATATAATGTGTTAGTGCACAAAATAGCCTATCAAATGCATTAGCAAACAAAAGCTATATAAAGACTCCTAGAACCGAAAGGCAATTTATAAATAATTCACTTTTCCATGCATTAGGAGTCATCCAGATAAAACACGTAAAGTGCACTTAACTTGTCCCAAAGAAAACTTATAAATTACCTGAATAATTGTATATAGTATCAGTATAATATTTCAGTAACTTTGACGGATAAAGTTGCTTTCTTGGATGACTTTGAAGACAATATGCAAGCTTGCTCATTTTATGCTGACAGTAATTGTTGTGCAGCTGCTTTATTTAGACAGGGGAAAAAAAAACAGGATGCACTGTGCAAATTACAACTACAGAAGAAAAGCTGCTGGGCTACCTTTTGTGGTACCATTTGTACTCATTGACAGGAACAGTGCCAGCTTTTCAATTACGTGTCCTGAATAGATATTATTTTATTCATAACTGTACTCAGGGGAAAATAAAAAATAAAAAAAATAAAAAAATAAAAAAAGAATTACTTTTGACTCACATAGTATTTAGCACTAGATAAACTAAACACATATTTGTAGGATTAACATAATATGGAAAATTTGGGGATTATCCTAGAATTACCATTATAGCAGATATTATATATTTCATGCTGAGAAATCTAAAAGTTATCATGGAAGTTTTGTAATATGCTGGTTCTAAATAATGCGTTGATTCATGCCTTTACATATTTTTTGGTCCATTATTATTAATGAAATAATATCAAACTACATGTGCAAGTCTACAAGCATGTAAACACAAAAAGTTTCATGCATTGACAGAATTGGCTGTACACATTCAATTTTAGAGGTGGCTTTCACTTCCACACTGAAACCTATCACTGCATTACCACTAGATAAACTAAGATGCAGTGGCCACAATTCATAGCATTGTTTTGTGGGTTTTAAATTTTGCCAAGAAACCTTCAAGCAAGAGCTGTGCTGCAACGGTTAACAGCTGAGTAATGACAGAGATATCAAGCCATCAAGGTAAATGGAGGGCAATGGGGTGTACAACTGTGGTTGCATGGTTTTAACCTTAGACTGGAGGTCACACATACCCCAAAAATATATATAAACTACCCCTACTTATGTTTGCTAGCTATTAACTCTTGGAGAAAGTGTGAAGCTTGACCCAAGATGTGAATGGGGGCAGAATTTTGGCATTTATGCTTAGCTGATGAGCACTCAGCCAGCCAGCATACAGCAAAGGCCAAGGACCACGGTAGGGCATGCGTCCTCCTACAAACATACAGGGCTGCAAAGCACTACTGTACTTTTAGATAATCACTGTTGGCTACAAATATTTCTTCAGGAAATATTGCCATTATCCTCAACTTCTTCTCTTCCTCAGGATTGCGCTAATTACAGCTTAATAATTTTGGATCAGTTAAAGCATTTCTCATTGCTCATCATTTGACTGAGAGCAAGTTTCTTGACGGAGTAATGAGCAAAGGCATATGCTAATCACCCGTTAACTGGCAGGGTGCTTACACATCATTTCTTCTTGCTCCAGAAAACATTCTTGTCTGTTTAATTTTGTGACATTGGCTCACAGGTTGGCTCACAGGTTGAAAGCTGCTCAAAATGGGATCCGTATCTTTCTGTTAGGCAAGTCTCATGTGATACAAAACACATTCTCTTTGCACTGCAAAAATTAGAGAACTATGCCTCCTCTTCCAATCTGTGGTCTTTTGGGAGTGGTATTTGTTCTACTGAAAGGGCGTAACAAACTGCACATCTAAGCCACCAGGTACAGAAGCCACAAAAATGATTTCCACACCAAATATTTGAGCAAGATTTGCTATATGCAGCAATCAAGTCTGGGTTCTTTCAGGGTATAATTTTTGCTGTGATTTACTGGATGAAGCAGGGTACAAACTGATTCTGCCCCACCTGCTCTCGGGATTCATAATTTGGTGAATCAGCTCTGTAACTGGCAAAGGCTGAAGCACTGAACACAGGGTGGAGGAGTTTTGTGCGCTGTCTTGATGTAACCCTCAGAAAGCAGAAGTAGCAAAATGAGGGGGTGAACGCTTTGTGCCATCTCCAGCTTTACCCCACATTGCAGTCTCTCTCTCTATTCAAACAGGTTTTGCTCTGCTTTTCTCTTTAGCATATCTCCCACTCTTCTTGCAGAGAATTTGCTGCAGAGGATCCTGAACAATTTCTGAATTACCTAAAACCTATTATCACTGCTCTTGCTTCTGGCTGTGGACCCTGCAGAGCACCATCATATACTCAAAACATGGGAAATGGGACTCACAGAACTCCTCACTAGGTATTTATTTTCAATCCGATTCTAAAATCTGGTTTTCTAAGGAAACAAAGCAGATGCAACTATGCTGTACAGGTGTCTGCCCTGCCCTGCTCACTTTCAAGCTTGTGGCTGCTCTTAACAAAATTTGATGAAGAAGTAAAGTTTAACAAATATATTACAGCTCACACAATCTCTGTGGAAATGGACAGCCTGGTAGGGAAGACAGACATGAATCAACATCCAAACGGAAGGAAATGATCGAGGATGAGCATAATCATGTTAGCAGGCACTGGAGAACCTGCCCCAGAGACCATCCACGGCAGTCAGGATTCAGAAATTTCACTAACTACAGAACTACAGCTTTTAAATAAAGAAGCTTCATTTTCACACGGCTGCTCAGATACACACAACTGTGCTGGGAAGATCCATAATACTCTGTTGCAAATAAAATATGCACTTAACCTTTACAGAAGACATTTCATTTGCCTTTACTTTTTCTTTGTCAGTGAATCAGACTTTTAGTTAGCAGATCAATTTTACAAATTACATAACCACAGAGTAATTGCTTGGTACTTATTATAGAGTGCAGAAAACAAGACACGACTGGAGTAACTCTCTAAATTATTTCAGTGAGATAGCCAGCTGAGAGCTTTTATTTATTTTTTTTTACGAAAAGTGCAGGACTTGGAAGATGGTGGAAGACTCTAGGTCTGCGGAAATGACATGAGCGTACTTATTGCAGGATATCTGTTAACAGTAAAATATATTTTTAAATCTTTTTTCAGGCTAGGAGTTTTCCAGCTAATATTTATGGATATTTGATAGTATTGGTAGGTATAAATATCATATGCAAGTCAGTCAGAAAATTATGTTGAATCCTGGAGGGTATGTTTTTTTTTTAAAGCTACACTTCCATTCTTTTTGTTATTCCTGGTATTATTGAATTACTATACATCTGCTGGGGTTAATTTACACCTCTCTACCAGAGGCACTAGCGGAAAATGACAGCAAGGCAGATGTTCTATTCCTTTTGTACCCAAAGCTGTTATGGAAATTCCTCCAGCTACAGATCCTGAAATTCTGATTTCCTTCAAGTTTTGTAGAAAAAGTAGCCCCACTGCACACAGTCGTTCAACAGAGGATTTACAGGATCCCCTGAGATTATTGTAACCTTTTAGTCACCCAGTAAGACAAAATGAGATCATTAGGCAAGTCAAATTTTGCTTTGAGGCAGAGATTATTCAAGAGAGTGTTTCACTGGCATTGATCTATGCACAAACCAAATCCTAATTACTGCTGTGTCTGAACACTTCTCCCTCCGCAGTAGATATTATCTGCCCAGAATGCTTGTGAGGTGCGAAAACATATTATAACCATTAAAAGAGAGAGAGAGAGAATCAATTTCCAAGTTAAACCAAACCTTTCCCAAAGCACCAGTGACAAAGGAGGGAGCTGGACCTGGCTCTCCAGTTGTGTCTTATCCAGGACACTGTCCTTCTCACCCGCTTCCCAAAAAGCCTTAAGACTGAGGCATGGAGGACACTGCACACAACATATCCCGGGGGTAGAAGAGGTTTATATCAGAGGGCTGCAAACTCCAGGTAGCTCCTCAGCCTCAGATTAAATGCTTGGTACAACCAATCCCTGACAATATGGTAAAAGTGCTTGTAAAGGGCCTTATAGCCACCTACAGCTGATTTTCCCTCAGCCTGGGAAAACAGCCTGAGATTATTAGACTATGCAAGCAGGTGGTGATTACTGCAATACAAGTCTAAACCAAATATGTTGAGAGTAGGCTCAAACTGGCAATGACCTGTTCTTGATTAAGTTTTGCAGCAGCAAAACCAGGCAGAATTGCAACTCTGAAGGCAGCTGTCAGAAAAATGAAGCCTCAATATGGATTTCATTGAGGCTGTAACTGAAGCAGAAGTTTTAAACTATTTATAGGACGTTCGCAATTCATAAGTTATAGGGCATTCAACAAATCTCATTGTCAAACTCTCTGAACAGCCATCACAGTGTGCCTTTCATTTTATATATACACAGCAGTTGTTTTATGGAAATGGTTGAGGCATGAGGGTACTGTAATAATAATAATAATAATAATAATAATAAAGGGTTATTTTCTTCTTTTAGAAAAAAGTGTATATCCACCACAAATGCTTAATAGCGCGTTTACCTAAATTTATTTTTTCATCTTCTCGGGCATCCTGAAACCCAAACAGCTTCCCATCTCCTTTCATCTTGATTAGATTTCCCTAGAACTTGGCTTGTGACCATGATAGAGAACAGCTGGTAATTTTTTGACCCCAGTCATAAGCCTGGGCTTGCACATCCCTGGTAAATGCAGCCTTAGGTCTCAAGCAGAGTCTTGGTGCTTTAGAGTGGGAGTTTTGCAGGCACCTTGTGCCTGTGGAGACAGGAACAGGAAGGTGCTGGTCCTTGGACAAAGGGAGTACGAGGGCCCAGCTCTACTGAGAGGAGTTTTGCAAAACCAGAACAAGAGGGTTTCTCTACTGTAAGTGAAAAACAGAGGAAACCTTCACCTGGATCAACTCCTCTTCCCTGTGAAGATCGCCATGAATTCTGCCATGCTCATGAAACCCAAACAACACTGCTTGGGATCGGGTCTCTGTTCATTGCAAGATTTTTCTTTGTGTCCCTGGGTGAAGAAACTTTTCGTCCTCTCACCCTGTGTCAGCCCACTGGCAATGCTGGCTGTCCCAGGTCTCTGTCCTGGAGCCCTGTACATTTCTGGGGTTGTCTTGTGACCTTGCATTTGATAGGCGACTCCATACTGTTACGGTGCACCAGCTGTGTATTGATATCGGGGCTGGGAAATACATAGAGTAAAGAGAGAGCCGCGCAGAGCAATAGCTCCTGTTATACAGTCACACTGATCAGTGCAGGTGGGTATCCTTTACAGGCTTCTCATGGGCAGGTGGTTTCCATACTTCAATCATTCCCTCACAACGTGCAGATTTCCACTTCAAAGATTCGGCAGTATTGAAGAAAGGTTTTTCAACCTACACAGAGTTCATTTAAGTTAAGAGAGGTTCATCTTCCCCAAGTTTGTACTGCTGGAATGGCTTTATCTCGACAGTGTTCAAAGTCTGCTCCAGATGCCTTTCGGTGAAGCGATATCACTCTTCTCCCTGAGAATGACTATTGTACGTGTACATCCCCCTCCACAGCCATGTGTAATGTGACTGTGGCATACATGGAGTGTGCACATCTATGTATATTTAAGTACATATGTATATATGTAAAAACAGAATACAAAGATGTGGGGAATCTGCTTCTGAATTCTTTTGAATCACACTAGATACCAAGAACTCCATATCGATGTCAAACGCTATTTTGTTTTGAGTACGCAATTTCTTTGCCTTTTCTTCTATTTTTTCCTCCCTGTATTGAATTTTGTGGGGATAAGAGGAATTCTTGCCCCCAGCACTGGGCTCACAAATGAGAGGATTTTGACATTTGTGAAAAGCTCTTCTACATGAAGCATCCCTCAGCCAGGGCTCGGCTGAGTCCCAGGCAGACTGGTGCTTCAGCTGTGTTCCACTGCAGGGAGGCAGAGGAGGGATTACGGCTCGTAAGTAAATAATGGACTTTGATACTGTGTCGAGCCATGTAAGAAAACTATCTGAGCATGCCAGGAGCTTATAAATGAAAGAGCCTCTCACAAACCACTTCAGAGATGTAGGAAGAAGAGACCTGTGAGACTTAACGATTCAAAGAAAACCTATCTGCTAGTTAGGAGATGAATCCTTAGATGACTGACCTAAATCCCAAGTAATGCTGATGAATGGCAGAAAGACTGAACTAGGTGCAGTCCTATCATGTAATCTTAAGTCTTTCTGTAGTCCTATATGTATTACTCAGGGAAAGATAATGCAAGGAACAAAAATGAGATATCCAGAATCATGTAACAATACATGAAGGAGCTTAGCATAGACAAGTAATAACTGTAGGCTTCATCTGTGCTGTTTAGTTATGTTAATAGAAAATAAAGATTTCCAGGAAATATTGCAAGTAAAGAGATTCGGAAGAAGTGGCCTGGAGCTTTCTATGGGCAGAAGTCAGAAAGCCAGCCTAGTTCCAAATCAGCAAATAAATATATTGATTACCTTATAGGGAACAAAATAACTTTATGTTAGCAGTATGGATATTTGTTTACCATGCTTGTATAAAGATTATTTTATCATACTATATTCAGTTGCCTCGGAGAAATTAAGATAACTTTGTGTAAGTTATAGGATAGTAAAAGATGGACTGGTTCTGTACCAAGACAGTACTTGAACCTACTTTACCTTAGCAGAAAGCCTGAAACCTCTCCTGAATCTTGCCATACACCTCTGAGCTGAGGTAAGCCAGGGAAGGTTTTCTCCCTGATTAGATTAGCTACCTGTTACTGCTCTCTGAAGTAATCTTTTTGTTTGTATTTTAATAAATTCTCTTCTTTTTTACATTTTTTTTATCACTTGTTATCCACATAACTATACACGTATATTCTGTGTAACTGTAACACACAGATGTGCCACATCATCTCTGTATTGCCTTTTACTGAGTACTGAAAACTCAAAGTAAAATTGCTTGTGTTTAGCACTGTAAAGCTCATTTTCTTTGGAAAAAATTCTTCCTTTGAATCTCTAGGTTCCAACCTCATGTCTGGATTCAACACTGCACATTGCACACTACTGCGCTATCTTGAATGGTAGACGTACTTTAATAGTGCAAAACAGCAGTAGTTGCTGAAAGCCCTTGCACAGGTATTGCATCTCTTTGCTTCCACTGTGGCACATCTCCCCAGGAGGTGCAATGCTGCCCCAGACTATTCTCGGTGCCAGACCTCTGGGGAGGGACACACTTGAGCTTTTGGGAGCTGCCGTTCCAGCTCCCCCTGTGTGATGGGTTGCAGGAGCTCTGCACTGGTGAGCATTGCAGTGCTTTGACCTGCCCAAGCCTGGGAAAGCATCACAAAGCATCACCAAGGCTGCGAGACAGGCAGGTGCTGTTGAAAAAACTTAGAAAAAAAACTGCAGCAGCAGAATGGGGGATCCCTGTTTAAAAGCAGACAGACATAAAACTTGGAGTAGAGGAAAATCTAGTACCTCACATTACATTGACATCGGTTCCTTTTGGCTAGTGTGTAAAGATATATTTTTTCTAATCTAGGAGACTAAAGCTGGGCATCTAAGCCCATTTGTAGATGCTCAGAAGTAAGCTGGCTTTGAAAGGTGCTGAGTAACTCCAGAGTGCAGGCAGATGATGCTCATATCATGCCTCTAATTCTGGCACAGGTTTGAAGTCTTTCCGAGGAGCTGAGCCCATAAAATGAGGATACTGATGCTTGCCCACCTCTGAGGGCTTTTTGAGAATTAATAACAGCTTGTGCTGTCCTGTGAAATTTCTAAATACCTTGGAAGGGCTGAGTGATAACCTTTGCTATAGTCTGAACAGACCACTTTCTCTGGACCCAAATCAGCTGCACCACACAGACACCACTCCTCCTGCTAGTAAAGCATTAGCACTTCTCAATTAAAGCACTGCTGGTGCAAACAGGAGACAAGAAACTTTTTTTTTTTCTCCCCATTAAGCTAAAATGTAATACAGCTTGCAGAGCAATTAGATGAGATACAATCATAGGCTTATGAAGGCTAGCACTCATTGCAGCAGTTGCTGTTCGTCCTCAATGCGTAGCACAAAAACTAGAAACTGCATGTCTGAGATTGTTTACCCTCCGCTCCTGAGAAATTCAAAGACTGTGGGATCCCGGGAGTTAGTGATGGAAAACAACCCCAAACAATTAGATCATTCAGACTACATCTTTACTGATGCAAGACTGTTCTCCTAAATCAATACTTTAGTGTTTCCTCTAGGTCAGTTGAAAATTTTCATATAATGGTAAAGGGATTTAGCTGCATCCCCTGAGAGCTATTCCATAGCTGAAGAGATTTTACAAGCAGGAAGCTTTGCTTTGTATTCAGCATACATTTTTCCATTTAAAATTTAGTTCGTTAAATGTAAATTAGACCCTGTCTTGTTATGACAAATATTTTCTCTTTTTCCTCATGTTTACATCTTTCATAAATATGTAGACTGCCATCAACCTGTCTCCACATTACTTATCATTAAATCAAAGCATTTTATACATATTTGAATGTTCTTTCAAACACTAATTGTTCCAATCCTTTGATCATTTCCTCTCGCTCCATGTGTAATCCTCTGAAAGAATGCTGAAGGAAACAAATGCATTCTGAGCAGAAAGCAAGACAGACGGGGGGTAAGGCAAATATGATTTCTGAATTTGATACTGTAGGAAGAAAGGCCGAGGGGATCTCAAGATATTCTTAGAAACATGTTATCGCAGACCAGGAAGGCAGAGTCCTTTTCACCTTGTCCTGAACTACAAGGGGCTGATAAGAAATTAGGTGCAGAGGTGCTGAGGAAGGAATATGTGCACGGTTTGCACACATCGGAGGGTGCATCCTCCATGGGCTGCACCCTGCCCTGCAGCACCCATGGTGAGGAACCAGCAACTGGGGGCATTCCCATGGGTCCCTGAGTGCTCAGTGATGGGGAGACAGGAGCAGACTCGGTGCCAGGAATAGTACTAGTGGTGAATGGAAGATCTTGAGAGTTTTTCATAATGAATTGCATAAAGTTCTTCTCTCTGCAAAACCCCCGGGAGCTGTGCCTGGCTGCTCACACAGTCCCCGAGCTAGACCTCGGAACAGACCAGTATTTTTAGACTGCTTATAATATGAAATATTATAAATAGTATCAGTTTACAAAATCACAGAATCAGAGAATGGTTGAGATTGGAAGGCACCTCTGGGCCCACCTGGTCCCACCCCTGCTCCACCAGGGCCACCCAGAGCAGGGTGCCCAGGCCCATGTCCAGGTAGCTGTTGAAGATCTCCAAGGAGGAGACTCCACAGCCTCTCTGAGCAGAGTTTTGTATAGAGGCATGACAGCAGTAGTGGGGAGAAATGAATACAGAAGGAGGGCTTGCCACAGAAACTAAGGGCTGATCTTAACACACCCAAAGCAAGGGGCTGAGCTTGCCAAAGCAGGTTGATGACCTCTTTTCAGGTACCTGTCCACAGGGCATAGCTTCTGCCAGAGTTGTACCTGGTGCTCAGATATCAGGGTCTAATTTAACTCTTTGCCCATAGTGCCATGCATAGGAGAGCTAGAGCAGACTGCACAGGCTTTGAACCTGCAGGGAATCACAGATGTGCTCAATGGATGCTTCGTGTGCAACCCTACTGCAAAATCAAGTCCATAATCTGCAACAGTCAAAATTAACGTGCATATATACCTAAAATGCATGTTCTGATGCAATCATGAAGCCTGAGGGGTATGGACTGGGAAAGCAAAGGCCTTTGTCATACTTAGTATCTACACTTTTCATATACCAGCTTGTATAATGCCAATATGACTAAACCAATTAGTTATAAATCCACAAAAGCTAGTTCATATTTTAGAGGCACAAAGTTGTTGAAGAAGAATCCATAAAGAATTTATGAGTCACCACAAATCCTATGATTTGTGGAGAGACATCCATGTGTCTTTCAAAAATAATCTCAGCTTCACTTTATTATTTTATTGCTTTAAAAATAAGCTGAATTTATTATAAGTAATATATGCTGCACTTTCTGAGCAAACAAGTGATTCTGGCAAAGCTGACAGGGAACATGACTGAAGCTGAGCATTGGAAGTCTCTGTGTCACATCTCTTTGCAGTAACTCTGTGAAGAACAAAGTGCCAAAAAATTTCATTCCACCCTAGTGTGGCTCTTAGTCACAGCCATCTATCAGCCTCCTTACAGCTCCAAGAGGGACTGCTCTTCAGCAAGTGAAGAAAAACAGTGTGATGATGTGTCCTTCTGTGAGAGGATTTCTTGCTCTATCCACTGGCTATACGTAGCCTGAAACTGCAGAAGAAGTTGAGGAGAGTAATAAACTATCTACTTGATGTCAATCAAGTTATTATTTGAGAAATTCTTAGTTCTCAGGAGGAGTTCCACAGAAGCAGTAAAAGCAGTGAAATGCAGGAAGCAGCCATAAGGCCGTTTCACGCAGGTGATCCAGGAAGTGTTTGCTCCAAGTGTTATGGGGAAGCAACAACAGAATAAGAGAAAGAAATGCAAGAAATGCACCTTGCAACTGTTTTCTTGTTTTGTTTTGTTTTGTTTTGTTTTGTTTTTTGTACAGATCAGATCCCAGTTTCAAACCAGATGATCATAAATTCTACCATACTGTTGATCTTCCAGGTAGGAGTTTGGCCATATTCCCAAATGGCCAACCAAGTCAGCTGTAGGCTTCCTTGCTTGAGAGGGCTCAGCTTTGCACAAGGCCAAAGTCTAGATGTCAATATCATCTTGGGATAAATCCATGTACCCTCCTCTGAGTCACTGCTCCTCTTTATTCCCTGAGAACTGGTATCTACAGGATGCAGCTTTACTATTCTTACTGCAGCTCAGCTATTCTAATACGTTAACTCAATAGAGACATTCAGAACAAATGGATACTTTGAACGATAGAGAACTTTTGATAACAAAAATAGCTTTCCCAGATGGATGAGACTAACAGTCAACATATTAAGAAAGACCTGTTTTCTCCTCTTCTCAGTCTCTGAGGCTGACTGATTTAAGCTACATATTCCCAAAGGTGCCCTACCAGGTCTCCATCAACCCTCCTGCTTACCAAAATGCCCTCTTGGGCTTTTTATCCACACAAGTAGAATCACTCAGCCTGCTGTCATCCCTCAGCTCCAGCTGTTGTCCTTTCCTTTGTACAGAAAATAGGAAGGGAATTTCCTTTTTAGCAGTGAGCAAGAGTGCCAAAATTAGTACTGACCTCAGAAGGGTACAAGAGACCTTGTTCTTCCCCCTTGTAGGTATTAGAGCAGAACACAGTCAACACACGAAAATGCTTTTCTCTCTTGCCTCACACATGATTTATTTGGAAGCCAATAGTAATAAAAGGAAATTGTAACAGCAGAAGAATTGCCATAAATAGGACAATGGCATGTCTGAGGCAAGGACAAAATGTATCCAGAAGTTTCTCTGTTAGTGAGATAAAAAGGTAAATTCTTTGTTTATCAGCCTGTGGAAAAACTGTCCAAAATGCACTGCAGAGGAAGGAGGTAACCATCTTCCTGACCAGTCTGCAATCTTATGATGTCCTCAGTCTAGGCTGGAGACCACTCTGATTTTCATCATATGATGTGAGGGGTGGGCAGGAGGTGGTCATCCTGCCTAAAGATGTGAACCAATAAGTGCAGGCAAAAATCATCTTGTCCCAGAGCAATTAGCAAAACACTTAAGAGCAAAGGAAGCAAGTCCTTAGAGTCCAGTAAACTCCAGAGTTTGCATAAATGAATTCCTTAGGAACGGAAAGAGTTGCCAATTTTGTTTACTGTCATCAGAAATGATTACTTTTACATGGCTTTTACACTCACCAAATTTGTGTAATTATGCAAACTTCTGCATTTGCAGAGGCATTTTGAGCTATTAGCACAGTTTCTCTAATAAGTGCAATTTTTTTGCCACACGGACACTATACCATTAATTCTGTATCCTCTCTAAATGCAGTAATTATCTACCAAACAGATATTCTGCACCACACTTCAAGGATACTTTCACCTTCCCATCCTCCAGTGCTGTTGCTGGGCAAAGGAGGAGAAGTCACCTTTACCCTGAAAGGAGACAGTCAAGAAGAGCCCCTGATACTATCTCAATAGCTCTTTAGAAACAAACAAACAAACAAACAAAACCCACCAATAATAGAAGATTATAGGTAGGCATTCACTGACTGTGTTATTCGCTATTAAATTCTACACATTATTTTGCATGAGTATAAGCTATAAAACTTTCAGATTAAATATTCAATTTAGCACAGAGTGCATGCAAGATTAACCAGCAGTAGGTTCCTCAGGTGCCAGCTTGGAGAAGGCTTACGTGTTCCCTTGCTTATGTAAACTATTTCTTCTATCAAAGATGCATGAGCGTTGGGTAATAAATGCTTGCCCTCCACTTGGAGAAGGCAAATTGTAACTGAGTTGAGTAAGAATGCCTCTGTGTATGTACATTTATCTATGTGTTTCTTGATAGAGAGATGCCATGGGCTGCAAAAGGGAACTGGCTGCTTCCTTGTCAGCTATCTGGGGAGGCTGCAGCCATTTCACAGTCACATCACAACCCTGCTCCTGCTGTCCTGTGAGACCCCAGGGACCCCCTGCTTCTCTGCGTGACCAGGAGGCAGCATGTCCCAAAGGACACAGGCATTCAGAACTGGGACCATGGCAGAGGGCTGAGCAGGACGACCCATGTGTCTCAACAGGCCCCCTAAGGACCACCAAAACCGCCAATGAAGAGTGATTCAGCCCACTGGCAGCGTGTTCTCAGCCAGAGAACTACCCCAATCCTATTAACGAGGTTTCATTTTACATTAGCATTTTGTCAATCCTTTAAATGTGAGCAAACTTTACAGTAACTTTTTCATAAAATGCCGGTTTTGCTGAATGCAAATAAATTACATTTCAGCTTCCCCTCTATTAACTACTTTTGGGAAGACAAAAATATTTACATCTTTCCCTCTTTTTGCTGCTTGGAAAGAAAGGAAAAAGGTTCAACCTGATTTGGGAACTTATACTTTTATTATGAGGACTGGACTCAAGCTCTTATATTCAATAGTGGCATATGGACCCTTCAACTTAATAAACCCCAAGAAGGTCAACATGGTTATTTAAAATGAATTAAAAGCCAAGTTCTGTTTCCCCATCATTGTTTTACTGGTGCTGAGAAGCTCAGTGCATAGTAGCTAAACACGTACTGATGCAGCCCATGTGGGTACTTTCAGAAAGAGGAAAAGGAGACTGAGCTGTGCTCATAAATAGTGCCAAATCAAAGAAGCTGCTCATGTGTCCTTGAATTGGAGAGCTGAATTCCAGTGCTGTCCTTCCTCCTTCTCTTCTCTTCACAATTTAAAAATAAATTAAGCCAATTAAGAGCATATTGCATCTCACTTAAATAAGCAGAATATTTGAAACTACCTAACTGTGCAAGCAATGTATCAAAGACCCTGTGCTACATGGCTTGTTAAATTAGGTGCATTCACCCAGAAGACCCTCAGCATCTAATTCTTGACCTATCAAAGCTGATGGAAGTTTGCCAATGACTTCAAGCAGACCAGGATTTCACTCCAGAAATCTTGGATCTCGTAATTCATACTGAAAATGCTGACTGGAAATGCTAAAATAAATTTTATACAGCTTGCTGTTGCTGCTAACAGTGATTACAAACAGCCATTAGCACAGCATCAGCAAGACTGACTTCAAAACAGATATGCAGTTATTAGTGTCTTTATCGTGAAGTGAGAATCACAGATAGAAAGTGATTTACAAAAAAAAAGTGAAGACTTTAAAAAAAAGTTTTAAATGTATATTTTCATTTGCTTGCTGACTTTTCCATTTTAGCTTTATGTTTCTAAAGTACTTGAACTGCAGTGTGATATTTTGAGAGCATTATTTCTTCTGTAAGATTTTGTTTAAAATGCTGACCCTGTGCTAAAACAGGTTCTGATGTCACCCCTGGTAGGACTGTAACTCAAGCCAAAACACAAAGTTAATAAACAAGTAGCCTCCCCTATATCTTCAGACAACCTCCAAATGTCTGAACTTGCTAAGACAGCCAAAACGTTCTGAGCTGCCCTTTCCCACCGAAGATGTTTCCTTGGCAGTTCTTTCATGGGGTCCTACATCTCACAGGTGACTGAGGTGAATACAGAGCCCACCAGAAGACCACCCTTAGGTTCCAGATCTGTGTGTCTGTGGCTAAGCTACACTACAATCACCTCTCTATAAAAAACTCACAACTATGCCAGTGAATATCTGACTACATTCATTTTTGAACAATGCAGCACTTTCATGTAAGTGAAAAAGTTTTCACTAATTTTGTCTGATGATGTAGTAAACTTTTATAGGTACGCTTAATTTTATGTGCAGTCCCCACAGAAACTAAAAGAACTGTTGTAATGAATGAAATGACTTAGCTGAATAAGGCTTTGTGGGATTAATATGTTATGTTTCAATATTGTTTTTTTTTAGCTATAGAGGTTTGCAAAATCTAAATGGAAAAGCAGAAACAGCTTTGTAAATAACATTTGCAATTTCATTCATTCTGCCTTTTAATCTAAAGTCACAACAGAATATATATTTGCAGACTGCTTTACAAAGCCCATTTTAAAAATTAAATCAAGTCATTTAAATCCTGGCCACTGAGACTTGTAAGAATGAGTAAATTCTATAACCTAGTTTACACTTAACAGCTCTACCACACTTGGGAGTCCCCTACTGACCCTGGGGAATGAGCGGTGATAAATCAATTACATATGTAGTGAATTTAATAGTTTCCACTTTGAACCAAAACACCATATATTAATAATTATGTGTAATTGGTAACACTATAAGAGTTATGAAAGGAGCAATACGCAGCAATACGTGTAATCTACATTTCTAATGATTTATAGTTTGTCTCACTGTCTTCACAACACATAGGACAGACCTCAAATAACTAAGACCTGTTTAAGGACTGCAACACCTATCTTTGTAGGGAAGACCTCTGCAGTGCTAATTGCCATGCCCAAGAATATATTTAAAAGTTTTCCATTATTATTTTAAATCAATGCACTTTGTTTGTAATCACCCTCGGCAGCAAAATGCATTACACACCAAGCAGCAGAGCCAATGGTCTCCCTGAGAAGAATGATTGGACATTTTCAGCTTCATAAACAGAAAGTAATAAATGATTGATTCACATTTATGTGCAGTTGTTTGACATCTAACTGTTTTCCTGGTTCACTTGCCTGAACTCTTTCCAAGCAGATCCTTGTAGTGTGCCTGGGCACAAAGCACTGGTCTGGAGGGGTGAACCACGGAGCCTCCCAGCCCGGCCACAGGAAGTGTTTGAAAGTAGGTAACTTGAAGGGGACATGGAGGGGGTCCCTGGCCAAATCTGTCCCCAAACAGAGGGACTAGGAGCCACATAAATTGCTGTTGTTCCCCCTGGGTGGTTACTTACCTGAGGATGAAGGACTCCCAGTGATGGGAATTGGTCCCAGCAGAAACAGCAGAGCTGGGAGCTGCTGCATCCAAATGGCTCCTTTCTCTTCCTTTCCTCCACTGACTAATCACAAAGCCATCAAAGGGGAGGAGAGGAGAAAGCAAAGGGGTCACCATAAAACCAGAAATCCTGACCCCTTTGTTGCCCTGTGCCAAGACAGTAAGCAGCTCCCCTAACCCACCTCCCACCCCTATACCTTGAGTTTCGGCGGGGGGGGGTCTGTCATCCTTGCACCCTTCAGACCCCTATTCCTACCTGCCAGCACTAACCAGATCAGCATCGGGCAGGTCCCCGCTGCTCATGCTGCAGGAGCGCTGCTCCAGCCGTGCCCGGGCAGGCACCCACAGGCTCGGTCCCCAGCCACACTGAGGGTCAACTGAAGACATTCAGATGCCTCCTCACTCTTTCCCACTCCTCTCGGTTGTTCTTCTCCTATTAGTGCCTGCTGCAGAAGTGGAGGATGAGAGATATACCCTTGAAATTAGAGAAGGTGGGGGCTAATTGATGGACTTGTGCACCCATTAGTCTCCTTTTAAAAGCTACTATAGGGAGAGGTAGAGAAGGAGCCATCAAGAAATTTCCTGAGTAGTGTGCTCCCTTCCGAAATCCATCTTTGCTCACTCAGGTCTTGCTCCATCAGCTTTTACTATTTGCATATGTCTTCTGGGGCACAACAGGCAGAGCCTCTGCGGATTGCTATGACAAAGCACAACCCAGAAGTAGCAGGAAGGAATGGCAAGGAAGCAACATGAATCTCCAAAAAGGTTTAAAGCTGACCATATTGCTCGCTAATGAACACATTATGGAGAACAAACAGAATATGTGAGGCCACATTAGCTGGAACTTGCACTCAGACCCTATCCCTCAGCAATGAAACTGCAGGTCATCGCCTCTTCAGCAAAGGTGAAAGCACATTTGTCCAAAAGTCAGGATTATAAGACTGGATAGGCATTCTGTTAATAGGCTTAAGCATGTCAACCTTGTTGCTTTTGGGGCTGCGGGTGAGGAGGCTGTAACTCTTGAAAACATTAATGTATTTTAAAAGCTCTTAAATACAGCATTCTTCCTATAATCCAGCCTCTATGCATACTAATGCAAACCACCTAAAATAATATTTATCAAGATATATTTTTAAGAAGCAGTGAGACAGAGAAATTGCTCCAAAATCAATGCTTTTTATACTAGTTTGCAGCCTAAAATACACAAAATATGAAGCAGGAAAGTACAGCTTCCTGATGGAATCAGTGACAGTTCCGGGAGTTGTTCCTGAAGAGTGCAAATTGCCTGAGCCCACCATCATAAGTACCTTTCAGAGCAAATTACAGGGATTTTTAAAAGGCGTATTTTCTCCAAACATCCCCTTCAAACACATTAAAGAAATGGAGCTTAAATACTTACAGGTAAGATGGATCACAATGGGGTGTACTATTGAGTAAATAATATGTGCTCTAAACATTTTCTAAATAAAGGTTTACACAAGAGGCTCAGTGGCTTTGAAGTAGCCAGTATATATGTTCATATCAATTTTCATGTTTCCATGACAATTGCTTTATTTTTTTATTACTAACAAAACTTGCACAGTGATCCCTCAAAATACAGTACAAGTATTAACCAAATACCCCTATCATTAACTACCACTACTAATGAGCTCTCAAGACTGCTCAGTATGTAAGTTAAATATTATAAGCTTCAACCCTCATGATAGCCCAGCATGTCCATTAAATACTGTAATCTGTAATCTTTTCTATAATGACTGTAGGGAGATTTTTTTTTTTTTTTAAGCAAATGAACTCATTATTGAGTACAGAAAGACTGTTTATTGTTGCTCCTGGTTTTGACCCTGTAATTCATTTTCCTCATTTTTCTAATACATTCGTCTTTCTGCCCTTAATTAGATGAGTTGGCTGTACTTTCAGAAGTGTTTTGCTCCCAGCCACTTCACCAGCAGGAGTGGCTAGTTGCTGAACACTTCAGAAGATTTAACTGTCAGTGATGTATGTCAATGCTTTGGAGATCCACGTGAAACATAGGCCAGATCAAGAATTAATTGAGAACAATGAGAGGCTTCTCATGCATGTCAAAAATTGCTGGAGAAACATCAAAATTTCCCTGTTTCTAGCTGAAGGACATTCCATGTTGCGTGAAAAATGACTGATACTTTTCAAGCAATGCTATCTTTGAACATATATAATATTTCAAAAAATACCTTGAAAGCTTCATATTATAATAAACTGTTCCTACATCCAATTTTTATTAATATGTTTTTAAAAGGGGAGTAGATAATTAATAGTATGAGTCAGATCCTCAAGAAGGCATAAATCATCATAGCTCCATTGGTTTCAATTTATACTGCCTGTGAAAAAGATTCTTTATACCTTTCTGGAATCACAGAGTGAATTCATCATCCCCAAATAATTAAGGATTTAATTTAATTATCTGTTAATCTCTTCATTTTATGACTGTATTCTGAAGGATGGCAAGAACTATGGAAAGCTATTGCAAGGGATGTTAATGATAAGTACAGTGTAAATCATAATTTTGATATATCCATAAATATTGAGCAAGTTAATGTCTAGAGTTAAGTGGAGGAAGGGAGTGTGCGTCATATCATAGACATATAATCTCCTGCATAAATATATTATGGCTTATTACAAATGCACATGCTGCACAATAAAAATAGAAAGGTCTACCCTTTTGTTTTAATCCCAACCGTAAAAGCCCTCTTCAAGATTTTGACATATTTGTACCCTGAATTGTTTGAAGTAGGAAAAAAGAAACAGTAACATTTAAAACTGACATTTGCTTCTGCAGAAATTTAATTTTGAACTATATTACCCTAAAATATCAGGTACCAAAATGACAGAATAGGGATGAATGTTTTAGGGAGAGGAGCAAAAAGTACGTCAATGAAAAGATGCTTAATAGCCTGCAGTTTAATAACTTTCACAAATAGAAGGTAAAGAACAAAGTGTTCAGCTGCACAACAATATACACAGCTATATGCAAACAAAATATTTCTATCCAAGCAGGACATTTTGCCTCTTAAAACTAAACTGCTCCCTGAGCCCATTTAAGTACCACGCTTTGTGGTAATTATCTTGTGTCACTTAATGTGATATAATATCTACTTATGCTTAATGGATATGTTTTAATTTCCAAAGAAACTGTGCCTGTTTGCACAAACGAAACTTGTCTGATGATTAAAATATAATTTTCACTCAGGCAATAACACTTTTCAATACAAAAAATCATAAATAGAGACATTGCTTCTATTTCAAGACAGTCTTTAAAATGTGGAAAACCTCTACTACTCTATGTCTTGACTGCAAATTGCTCTATATCACAGAAATCATCCCTTTCTCATCATTGATGGAATCTCATAAAAAACTACTTTTAAATACTCAAATCGGTATTACCAGGAAACAAGTCAACAGAGTTTCAGATCATGGAAAATACAGTCTTTAACTACTATATGCAAGACAATTTATGTAACTTTATTAACTTATATCAGAGTCTCATATCCCGAAAGCATCCAAACAAATTTATTTAAGCCTCTTAAAATAATTACTGTTTGCTACATGCTTATCAGTGGGAAGAACAGACCCCAAACTTCTCAAGAAAGCCTTCAAAGAATAGTTCTCGAGACATCAAAGAGATGCCCATTTCACTTGTTGCACCAAATTAACTTTACATTTGGTAAAGAACACTCTGTTCAGTTTCCCTGTGGTCTGATTTCTAACCTATAATATGCCTTTTTATTATTATTTAATTTTATTTATTTTTAATCATTTAATTATTTAATTATTTATTATTTAATTCATTTGACCATCATGCTAGACTCATGGGCTTTAAGCACATTCCATGTTTCTCTACAATTTATCTCAGCTCTAAAGTACAGCCTCAGGGGAAAAGGTTTTGTGTGTGTGTGTGTGTGTGACTTTTATTTTTTTTATATTCATCCCACCCGTACATGGCATTTTTAAAGGCCACTGAGGAAATCGGTTTAGTTTTGCTTCCTCAAGGGTTTTTTATTGTATAAATGTTGTCATTGTTTCAAATTCTCTGAAACTTTTCTCAAAAGTCAAATTAAGCTGAATGCTTAATGCTTAATATTTCTAGAAAGAAATTTGCAAAGACGCAACTAATCTGCAAAACAATAAACGTACAATCAAAAGTTGCATTGACAAGTCTGATCAAATAACGTGCATGCAGCAAGACAGTTTGCCCGCAAACACCAAAATTATCTGCTTGCAATTTATGTTTTACTACTGCAATCTTTCTAATAGACTAATGCATATTTTTCACTCACCCTCCATAATTTTTTTAATCTCTTCACTCTGGACAATTTGGATTTGTTCATCTCTGATGTCTGCAGGTCAGATATGTATCCTATGTGGCTGTAAATATTTCTACAACCAGTCGGGTGCCTAAAACAGTAGAGTGATAGATATTCTTGAAAACGGAGGCACTCCCTGGCTTTTAATGCTGCTTCCAATAACCACACAGTTCACAGCTCAGCATAAAGTAACCAATAGCCGAACATGCCATTAAAAAAAAAAAATCTCTCCGTTGAGATTATAGAGGGAGAAGGCTTGATCCATCCAATACTTGATTTAGGTCAGTGAAAAAAAAAAAAGATTTTATTATGTCAGCCATCCAACTTTAAGAAGACTTGTGAGCTGACAGCCATGGCACTTTAAAGCACTGTGATGATGAGTCTTTACAAAGGGATTGTTTTAATCCTATATTAAAAAAAAAAAAAAAAAAAGCTATTTAAAATATATGGAAATCACATGATATTACAAAACTGTCTGCAATATGCTGCAATGTAATGATGCTGAGAAATGTCTCATGTAGTGTTTTGTACTTTATTTTTGTGGTTTCCTAAAGATATGAGGTTTATATAATGGTGTGAACATGCATATCTGTCATTCTTCCCAAACGACTTTTAACCATTTCTTCCTTTTTCAAAAAAATAAATTATCATATAAGATAGAAGGCACAAAGATGTGAAGTTTTAAGTTTCTTGAAAATCAATAGATGATTCAGGATATTGTACTAATTCTTCTATGGGAAAGGAAGCTGTGAGAGAATCTGTGGCAAGTCCCAGCCATGGAAAAATTTGATCACAGTTCATGTTATCCAGCTCACAGGCTGTTGAAAGAGAAAGGAGCCATTTGGTTTTATTGTTCATAAAGCTGGGCTTCTTACATTCCCTTTCATAATTTCAGAAAATGGAAAAGAAAGCAGAAAGTGTGTGAAATATATCTCTCTGGTAAAACATAAGAAAAAAATATATATATTTCAAGTCCATTTGTGGAATGAGAAAATAACACTGTTTGACAAACTATGACTTCCTATAAGCTGTTACAACTTTAAAGCTGACCTCCCCACCGACTCATTGCTGTGGTGAGCAATGAGCCATTGTTCCAGGTGTGACAACGCAGAACACAGGCTTTTTAAGTGTCACATCTAATGGAAAGCCAAGTAGTGTAACAACCCAGGTGTCTGGAAGGAAGGCATACAACACAGATACAGTAAAAGGATTTTGCTTCTGATGTAGTTAGTACTCATGGTGGCTCCCTCCACATGAACAAAGGGGTTACCACCACTTTCTCATGTGAATTTTACCACTTTCCTTGTCACATTGTGCTTCCCTAGATACTCATCTTGATTCTTAGATCTTTAGCTTGGTGTTCTAGTATTGCAGAAATCTTATCTTCCCTTCTTAAAATATTGTGTGGTGTGCTCTTGATCAAATTACACTGCATATAAGGCCACATTTGATATTACCAGTCGATATTGATGCAGACCTTATGAAACTTGCCCTTTCTTTTTCTGCAAGTAAAGGTCTAGACAGAAGTGCTGCAGGTCTGAAGCTGCAAGCTTCTACTTGTGCAATGTCTCATTACTTACACTGTATAGTAAATCCTTACAGAGATGTGCATTGACCAGTAAATTCAGGACTTGACCCATGCTTTCTAGTGCTCATAAGATGCTTCACTAAATGTACAGCTTCATTTAAAATATGGATACCAAGATGTACTGGGTTTAGGTGGCACAGGTTTGGTAGCCGGGGGCTGCAGGGGTGGCCTCTGTGAGCAGAGCCCAGCAGCTGCCCCATGTCAGATCAGAGCCAGCTCCAGCCGGCTCCAAAAGGGACCCACTGCTGGCCAGAACCAAGACAATGAGCAATGTTGGTTAAAGATTTAAGAAACGGAATTTAGAAAGGGATTTAAGATTTAAGAAAGATTTAAGAAAGGGAAAAATTTGCTGCACAACAGCAGCTGGGAGAGAGGAGTGAGAAGCAGCCCTGCAGACACCCAGGTCAGTGCAGAAGGAGGGCAGGAGGGGCTCCAGGCGCCGCAGCAGAAGTTCCCCTGCGGCCCGTGGAGAGGCCCATGGTGGAGCAGGCCGTCCCCCTGCAGCCCATGGGTACCACACGGAGCAGATCTCCACGCTGCAGCCATGGAGGAGCCCACATGGAGCAGGTGGATGTGGCCTGAAGGAGGC
>VXAA01003459.1:206613-269314 GCA_013399115.1 Anseranas semipalmata
TCGGGAAGGACGGCATCCCGTGGGAGGGACCCCACGGGGAGCAGGGGCAGAGAGTGACCGTGAAGGAGCGGCGGAGACGCAGCGTTAGGGACTGACCGCAGCCCCCATTCCCCTTCCCCTGCGCTGCTCTGGGGGAGGAGGTAGCAGAGGGTGGGTGGGGGAAGGTGTTTGTAGTTTGCTTGTAGTTCTCGCTGCTCTAGTCTGTTAGTATTAGGCAATAAATTATATTAATCTCCCTATGCTGAGTCTGTTTCGCCCATGACGGTGATTGGTGAGTGATGTCCCTGTCCTTATCTCAGCCCTTGAGCCCTTACCATTGTATTTTCTCCCCCTTTTCCTTTGAGGAGGGGGAGTGAGAGAGCGGTTGTGGTGGAGTTCAGCTGCCCGGCAGGGTAAAACCACCACACAAGATTGGTTGACATAAGAGCATTTCAGTGCAATTTTCAGAGGTGACAAACTGGTCTTAGGTATCTATTTGATCATTTTGTTCTCACATTTGATGTCAAAGTCCTAATGTTGTTTTATTAGAAGCATTCACATTAATTTTAATGGAGGTAGAATCTGACCTGTTTAATAAAGAATAAAAGTGAGTGAAGTCTTATTTCTACAGAAAAGAACTAACTATACCTTCTTAGATTTTCTGTAAGCACTTCATTCCCCCTTAGTAATCAGATTCTGAATTATCTAACACTATTCTAAATTTTAAGTTTTCAGACCTAATTTTCAGGCATTCTGACAGGCACTCTTAATCTGCCTGCCATTGAAAAGATAGGTAAGGATATTCCAAATTCCTTAGTATTTATTGTTAGTTAGATTTGTTTATGATTAGTTAGGCTTAAGAGAATATCTAGAAGCTCTTCTTGATGTTGTGTGGTATAAGTACTGAGGCACCAAGCACTTGCAGTTAAGCTAAATGAAGACAAGTGATGATATGGGAACAAATGCACTGATTGTAGGTGCAGTTGTAGGACTTCTGCATGTAGCTGTGTCTCTGAACAAAACAGGACTGACAGCTCAATGATAACACATGGATGCCCAGTAAGAGCTGGGTCAGTATCTTAGTGCTTTTCTCTTCTTCCCTATCTTGCTTATGCACCACTAGCCACCTGCAGCTGACGTATCATACTAAACTCTAGTGATACCCAAAGTAAATGGAATCATTCCTTGAAATGGTTCCTGTAAGAACTAGGAGAACCAGCCTTATATTTCTTTGTCCTCAAAAGATAGACAGAAACTTTTGGCTTTACATACTGTAATGAGTGAAATTGTTCAGGACATCCTTTTTGCTTGGCATGCTCAGGGCATGTAAATAACGTTGTATGTCTAAGCCAGGATCACGCTAAACGTGACTCTACCTTGTGGCTTTCTTCTTTGTGGTTTTAGTGTTATGGCTAGAAGCCAGGAAAATTTTTACTTCTGAATTAAATCAATTTCAGAATCATTCAAAATGCTGTCGCCAAGTTATGGTCTTCTCACATTGCAATCTGCTGAAAAGTGGCTTTCAGCACATTTTTACCATGATTTCAGGATAAAATCCTAATTCATAAATAAACTAGAGTAGTTCACTCTCTACACTCATTACTCTGACAGCTTTTCCCTAGATTTAAAAGCCTGAAACCCACAAATGTCAAAGACCTGACTTTTTCAAGGTATTTCCACAAAGGTGAGTGAACTCGAGGAGGTCAGAGTAGAGCACAGCTATTGCCTACCACACCATACTCTCATGTCCCCCCTCTCATTTCCATAAACTCTGACCTCAAAATAAGCCTCCTCACAGCAAGTATAAAGTGTCAGTTTAATTACTGTCCTCTCTTCATTAAAGTATAAAACTTTTCCTACATGACTGTCACTTTGTAAGAAGCAGAGTCAGATGAAGAAAGGGAGAGAGAGAAGACAACCACAGACCATGGGTACCAAAAAGTCATATTGACCTTTTGTAAAAAAAAAAGACAGTAGAACACTTTTGATATGAAAACTATGCCTTACTACAAATTCTTCTCAAATTCTTACAGATACTTCTTCAGTATTAATTTTCTCCATTTGATTACCTTGGTGGGTTACATGTTAAAATACTCTTTGTGCTATTCAGGAATAATTGCTGCAGTGGGGTTTGCTGCTTTGCTTCCAGTAAGGTGAGATGCTCATCTTTTACCGAGTAATTTAGTTAAACATAATGGAGTAAAATCATCCCAGAATATTTACCTCTATCTTAAATTCTCATCTCAGCTGCATTTTCTGAGAGCTATAGCACTGCATGGGTGTTCCTGCAAGTATAATCAGATTCCTACAGCAGATCTCAAATTAACAAAAGAGGAAAAAGATTTGATTGTACTAATCAATCACAGGATTATGAGCCACCAGTGTGGAAGGCAGCAAAAAAAGAAATCTGCAATGCAAGGAGTTATTGGGAACGTCTTTACTTTCCAGTAAAGACTGAGAAATATTAGTAGGAAATCACAGAATATTGCTGACACCTCATTTGGGATAGTGGGTACAATTTTGGTCACTCATATTCAAGAGAAATGAAAGCAAAACCAGAACAGATACAAATAGTGGCTTGTAGTGGTTTTACCCTGCCGGGCAGCTGAACTCCACCACAGCCGCTCTCTCACTCCCCCTCCTCAAAGAAGAGGAGGAGAAGAAAGTATGATGTAAGGAAACAGGGTCTCTCGCAGGTTGAGATAAGGGTAGTTTTAATTAAAGAGAAAAAAAGGAAAGAACAAGCGAAGGCCGCGCGGAAACACAGAGGGGAAAGGGGAAAAAAATATTCTCTACTTCCCCATCAGCAAGCGGTGTTCGGCCACGTCTTGGGAAGCAGGGCCTTAATACGCGTAGCGGTTGTTCGGGAGGACAGATGTCTTCACAACGAGAGCCCCCCGTTCTCCTTCCCTTTCCCAGCTTTTATTGCTGAGTGTGACATCATATGGTATGGAATATCCCTTTGGTCGGTTTAGGTCAGCTGCCCTGGCCATGTCCCCTCCCCACTTCTTGCCCACCCCCACCTACTGGCTTTGGGGGGTCTGGAGAGAGTCCTGGTGCTGTGCCAGCACTGCTCGGCAGTAGCCAAAACACTGGTGTGATACCAGCGCTGTTCTAGCTACAAGTGCAGAGTACAATGCTATATGGGCTGCTGCAGGGAAAGTTAACTCTATCCCAGCCAGACCCAGTACATGGCTGGAGGGTGATCAAAGGAATGGAGAACCTGTCATATGAGAGAAACTATAGGAGCATAATTAAAGTAAGGCTAAGAGGAGATATGACTGCCATCTATAAATACCCTGGGGAAGGAAGCAGGAATAAGGAAAAGCTGTTTAAACCCAAGGTCAACACCGACACAGGACAGATGTATATAAACAAGAAAGAACAAATGTAAGCCAAAATTCAGAAGACGGCTTCTAACCAACTAACTCTAGAGTACCTTCCTAATCAGAATAGAAAGGAAAAATGTTATATGATTCTAAGATTGTGGTTGGGTAGCTTATCAGTGTGACTGGACAGTAGAATGCCTGCAGTATGAGGGGAGCAAACTACCCTGAAAAGCTGCTAACAATTTCCTACTCCTCTGAGTAGCTGGCACATATGAAGTTAAGGCAGCTGCTTCAGGAGAGCTTTTCTAATGCAGTATGCCATTAGGAAAAAAAAAAAAAAAAAAGAACATGAAAGAACTACCAAAATATTTATTTCTACCACAGGGGAAAAATCTGGAAAGAAATGCTGGAGGCAAAGTGTACTGCAAAGTACTAACAGACTATCACTGCTCAAGCAAAGGATCCACAAAAGTCTTATTTCTAGCAAGCTCACGACCTCCCATGCTGCACTCTCACCTGACAGAGAGATACCCTGGCCACGAGGCTCTCTAGGAGGGGTAAGCACACTTCTTTACATGCTGAACCTGACTCTCAGCTGCACTGTGTGCATGAGCTATGACCCTCTGCTTCTCCTGGCAAGCTTACACTGCCCTACAAAGTGGCCTTAGGACTGCTCTAACATCATTACCTACTTATGGAAGCCCCTGGGTCCACGTGGCACCAGAGTGTTACCAGCTCATCAGGTCATGATCTGATCACATCCCTGCTCTGGGCATCAGTCAGAGCAGCCAAGTGAAAGTTCAGAGTTGCCCAATTTCAGGGTTGTGCTAAAGGACAGCACAGCTGAAACCTTACCTTCCTCCAAAATTAAACATCTCCTTGCAAGCACACTAGATGCCCACAATGCACTCACACTGCAAATCACATCTGAGTTTGAACCTTTGCTTTTAAAGTTAACTCAGCTCACTTGTCAGCTGGTTGGCTCCAAAGCTCAAGGCGCAAGACCCGCTCAGTTCACAGATGTGGCAACATACAAAGCTTGTCTATTATCAAGCTGAAATGTGATGTTCCTAGCCTAGGGGATATCATAATAAAAACACTTTCATTTTAAGGCACTCCATCAACCTTTAAATCTTCTCCTGGATTCCTGACTGCACGGGAAGGAGCAGCTACTTAGTTGTTTAAAAATATCCCATCATTATTAACAAGAGGATTTGGGGGAACAACATGATTTCTCTCTCAGCTAACAGAATCAAGATCTGCACAAGACCATGATGACACAAACGGTAAAAGGCCTCGGAGAGGAAAAGATGGCAACCTGCAGTCCTGTTTTCTCATGAAGTTTGCATGTGTCTGACACCACTCAGAGATCACAAGCTGACTCTGGAAATGGGTATGCTACCTAGAGCCACAGCCCAAAACAGTGAGCAGAGAAGTGAGAAGCTGAAAATGTGGAGAAAACAGATAACAAAAAAAAAAAAAAAAAAAAAAAAAAAAAGAGGGGGGGGGGGAGAAAGAGAAAAAGAAAAGAAAAATTAATGAATGGTTGCAACAAGAGGAGCATCTTCCAGAGGTAAAAGGAGGGGAATTAAAACGCCCAATTTTTCATCTTATTTCATGAAGAACCTGCAAAGGCTAAGACTTGGACATGTGTTAGTATAGCTCAACAGTGTGGGGAAAATGGGTGCACATACCCAATGCTACAGTGACAGGAAAATGCTGGACTCAGCTCTGCCCAGAGGGAGTTGTGGCTCATGGTCAGAAGTCTGGAGAGAAAATTTTTCACACCTAGGCATTCCCCTTTTGGTCCAAACCCAGAACACTGAAGTGCTCTGTCCTTCCCCTGTCACCAGGACAGATTGTCCTCGGTTTGCCACCAACAGCTCTGGTTTTGCTGCATCCTTAGAAGCAGGGCTTTGCATGACAACATATGCTTCTTTGCCGCAGTGAGATGAAAAACATGCCCATCACCTACGCTTCTTATACCTGCTCTTTCCGAGTGGGATGGTACCCATGTGAGCTACAGTGGTGGCTGAACACTTACCCATGTCCACTTTACTTGAAAATAACATTAACAGACAAAACCAGGAGACATTTTTATTATTGTTGCTACTTCAAACATGAAGCATGCTGGTTGTGTCAACGCAACTCCTTATGGGGTCATGCTGTGATATGGATCAGAAAATTCTTCTTTTTTACCAGGTTATTTTCGAGGTAGGTCAGTTCACTTATCAGCACATCGATCCAGTTCACAGCGTGACTGTGTGAACAGTTATGCTGCAAGCTGAGGACAAGCAGCCCCCTTCACTGGTGTTACCCTCCAGCCCCTCATGCTGGGAGCCATGGTCAACTTCTGAACCTTCCCCCTGCTCCTTGCAGACACCAACCATTGCCGGGCGAGAATCAGCACTTTGCAAGCAAAAAAGAACTCAGGAGTAGCCACACTACAGCAGCATGAACATACTGAAGATCATTACTGGGAGGAGACAATGCATATTTAATGGTCACTACTATCTGCATATATATTAACTCAAATGAATACTTCAGCCACGTCCATTCATTGTGCTAGGGAAATATGAAAGGGAAAAAAGTCCTTTCTCATATATAAATATGCACACAGGCAGGCACAGAGCCGTTGCAAAAAGTAGCACCTATGGCTGCACTCGGTGGATGATTTCCAGTCCACAGGAGATGTGGGAGAGAAGCCTTGAAAGCAGAGTGTACTCTGCGAGGAACAAAGTATTCCACAACAGCCTGGCATTACCACTATCTGTCATAAAATAGCCCGTTTCTTATAGATTTTAAACTTTTTGCAAGCAGCGTCTTTGTTAAACTCAGCTACACAGATTTTACTCCAGTATGAGGCATTTAATAAGGTCTCCTTCCCTGCATTACATATGTTCTGCATTTCAGCTTATTTTCAGGAATCAGGACACTGTATATCTGTTCTACATATAACAAAATATAGTGTATTACATTCCACCTTGTTATAGGAAAGTCCTGATTCTCTCAAATTAATATATATATATATATATATATTACAAAGTGGGAGTAGAGAGTTAAACTATTCCTGTTGGATATTTGTCCAACCCTACTTTAGAAACCTCTACCGATGGAGACCTGATAACCGTCCTAGACAATCTAAGCCAACCTTTACAGCTAGAAAGCTAATTTTTCAAGCTTGTTACTCTATGCCATACCTACACAAGACTAGGGATAGTTTTTCTCCTCTTTGCAATTACTCTTTAGACAAATAAAAAGTGTCACTGTGTCTTTCTGAGGGAAGGCATTAAACAATACCTGGTTTTACACTTCATCAATTCATTTTCCATCCATTCTCAGACTTATATTCTTCTTATAAAGGCAGTCTCAATTCCTCTCCCTTATTAGGTATACGTAAAGATTTCTACACGGTATTTTATGGTGTGCTGCTTTTTGTGGGCGTGTGTTTTGTCTTTCTACTTTATGTTGCTGTCTGACATTGACTGGGGATACAACACTGTGCTTTGCAGTTTTCTGCTTTTGTTTATATATCCTGTGTCGACCTGGGTTGTTAGGAACTGTAATGGGCTTCCAGTTCAGGTATTACTTCCAACAGCATTGCATAAACACCTGAAGTCAATTAGTCCCTGACCACGGGAGACAAAGATTATGAAATGAAAGTCCAACTAAATAGACTTAAAGAAAATAAACAACAAGCTAGTTTCTACCCCTGAGAAAATAAACTGTGTTTTAACTAACTAAACAATGAATTATAAAAATGCAGAAATATAAAGCAGTTAGGACAAACACAGACTTTGGAAGACAGCAGACTTGAAGGCAGGAAACACTGGGTACAGCCAGAGGTTGTGCAACCATCCCCTCTGGGTGTTCCCACCTTGTCTAAAGGACAAACCCTACAAGAGAAATAGCCCGGTCACTGTCTCTGTTCAGAGAGTTTTCATCTGACGTCTCCACCAAGGTGACCAATTAGTGTCAATCCAGAGGGCATTTTGTGTGATCAACCGTTAGTGATGCAATCAACCCATTTCATGGCCATCTACTGCTAACACATTTTGGTCATTATGAAGATGGATCATTTTGAGCTGCTAGTTAGAAGTAAAAAGCTCCTTATCCCACTCCCATAATCATCTAGACTCTGTTAGATGTAATTTCTGCCCAGGACATAAAGCAGACTAAGGAGAGGGGCAGACTGAAATATGTCCCCAAGTGCCTTAACTATTTAGGATCTTAATTCTTTAAACCCTCTTATCATTCTAAAAATATTAGCTTTGCCACCAAAGATGGGACTCATTTGGCAAAACACAGACACCTGCCCTGTAGAGGTCTCCATCTGAGCTACTCAGCCTGAACTCCTTTTGCAGTTGATGGAGAGCAAGTCAGTGGAGTTGCTATGTCCTAAAACAGACATCTAAACCCGGTCAGAAGAGTCATGACCTGTGCCAGTCAAGAGTCATGACCAACAAGTACCAGTATTGCTCTTTTGATTATAAATGAAGCCTAGGGTGACTAGATTAGATTTCCATCTGTCTTAGCTTGATTAAAACTAATTCTACCTCCAAGAGTGTCCTGGGCAATTTCTCACCTCTGATAAAATGCATTGAGTTGCAAGCATTGCACATTTTTTGCACTTAAGAGAACAGGATTTGTGTGTGCATCTGGATGCACGTGTGCATGTGAGCTCAGGAGGAATGATAAATGTGTGCAGGGCTGGATATAACAGATACTGATATTCCCCAGGGAAGTGCATTTCTTTGCTCTATTTACTAGAAAAGCAGAGATGCTGGCAGGCTCCCTCTGTCACTAGACTTCCTAGCAGCTGCCCAACTACCAACTTAGTAGTTGGTTAGGGCATTTATGGCACTCTCTAAATGTTTAATATTTTATTCCTCCCTGGAAGCATCTGGTGCAGCCACTTCTGGAAACAGAGCTCTGGGCCAGACGGAGCATTAGTCTATGACATTCGGATCTGGTAATTCCTATGTTAATTTTTACAACAATTTAGATGGGCATTGGTCACAGAGCTCAAACTGAGTCAATTCTATTACAGGAAAAAGGACACCTATCCCCCTCTTCCCTTACGATTGATCCCACTGCTTCTTCAGACACACAGTGAAAAGGGGATCATTTTTCAGAGTTGTTATCTGCAGATTTGGCAGACGTCTTTTAAACTCTTTATGAACTTAAGTACTGAATGTTATGTACCAGTAAATGCAGTGCTTAGTAGTATTACAGTCAGCATCGTACAGATGCCTGAAGGTTCCCTGACGAATCTGAGTTGTGCTGGCTGGTACTTAAAGGGATACAGAAAAAGGACTACACTAACACATGCAATAAGGCTACATTTTTTAAAATGATTGGTAATCCTGAGCATACAAAAGTCCAAAGGCCCAGCACAAGTGATCATAAAGGCAACCAATTTTCACTACATTTCTGAATATCAGACTTCTCTCCATGTTGCACTTACTAATAAAGGCATCCCAAACTATCAGGCGTCACTGAAACACCACTCTGCAGTCCCAGAGTCTGCTCTGAACTGCAGAAACACAGCCAGAAGGTTAGGCTTTGCTGTCCCACTTAAGGACAATTTGATTGAACATCAAGGTCAGCTATATACAATACCAGACAGAAAATTTTACAGCCACATCATTTTCTCTAATTAAACCTCCAGCTTCTATTTAGGTGCTTCTCAGTTATGCTGTTTTTCGCTTATACATCCTTATGATGCCAAGCTGTGAAAAATTGTATGGGTCATATAATCTTGTCATTGTTCTGTTCTTATATTAACATACTGATTCCAAGCAACATGAAACAAAAATGTGCCATGACTGAAGTACTGTTAGATGTGAATCCTTGCAGGCATTTTAGAGATTAGCTGTGTTACTAATTATTAGTTCCTCTAAATATCTGGATCTGGCTAAAGAACATAATCATATAAAACTGAATCATTAGCCTTTGGCAAACTGCCTCAGTTTCTGTTAGAACAGGCTGGTACAATTTGAGACATTGAATGAGTTTTTCTTTTTTTTTTTTCTTTTTTAAATAACATAGCAAAGTAGATAATTTTCCCCTGTTAATTGTTATAAACCGAATAAGGCCTGAAAGCATCCAGTAGAAATATATTTGCTGTTTTGCCAGTTGAATTACTGCAGGATTCCTTGTTCTTGTTCTTTTAAAATATATACAATGATGGTACTCAGAGGTGAATGGGAAAATGCATTTTTCCTTTTTTTTGTCCTGTTTCTGTTCCCTTAAGTTGCAGTGATGGAATATCAAAGCGGTGACTGCGCCACTGAGTCTCACAGGGCTGCACCAGCGGGGACGTATTCGTCACTGATGGCATTTGCTGCATGAACTTCCTCTGGGATGGATTTGTACCACTAAGGCAATGCACTGATTGGAGAGGACACCGAGCAGCATTGCTACCAGTGATACCAGACATGCAGCGTCTTTCCCATTGGATGCCGAGAGCACTCTGGAGCAACCTGAGGCCAATGCCACCCTCACATCTGACACATGGAGCCCAGAGAAGCTAAGCTTCAGGGGCAAGAGGGTCCTGACATCTCTGTACACCTTAAGAAAGAGGAGCTCATTGCTCAGAAAGCTCAGACAGAGCATACCATCCTGCTGAAACGCCTCTTTTTCGGCTCACCCCACACATCTGTGTGGCCTCTCTTCTGGAACAAGCATTTGCCAGAATTGTTTTTCTGCTTCACAATAGAAACTGGTTGGCCTGAACACAGTCTTGTGAGAGTGCATCTGTGCAGGCAGTCCTGAGCAGGGGAATGGCATCCAAGGGATTGTTTATCTCACAAATGTCACTCGTAGAATTTTTTTTGTGTGTTACCTGAGTAGCCAAGTGTCTGATTTGCACTGAATTGAATATTTTGACTGCATTTTTCACACACAGAATTAAAGTAGCAGGAGATAAAGGCCTAGATAAATACAGTCTCATACAGTAGATTCACAGTCTCCGTAGCAAGCCCTGAAATCAGTGATTCTAGCACTGAAAGTGTCTGGACCCATGTCAGAGGAGGGGACAGGGAGTGTGCACACAGAAAGCTTGTATTTGGCAAAAAAATAACATTCACTTTGAGGGCTACAGAAAGCTCAGTCCTAGCAGAGGAGGCCAAGAGAGGAGAAATTTATAAGGAGGGATAGGAAGGCAAGCCTGGAGCTGAAAGATACGGGATAAGAAAGATCCTCTTAGAGCACATCTGAGGAGATTGAAGGCCAGGGAAGAAAGAAACAGTGAATCTCAAGGAAACAGTGATAAAGCAGCCTGGTGAGAAGGATATGAATAAATGGAGGTTATGGCAGGGGGAGGCTGCTGAAAGGAGAAGAGAGGTGCCAAGAGGAAAGATACCTAGTCCTGACAAAGTGAGGACAGACAGAAGAAATGTTGTTATCTGGGACAGAGTGGCTCCCAAAATAGAACATAATCTTCTCCCCTATTTAGATTAGGAAATGGTAATTCCTATCTATAGCTATCTTTTAAAAACTTCCACACTTTTTCCTCTCCCCCAGCTGCCTCCATCAAAACTTTCAACTGTTTGAAGTCAGATTAAGCAAGTTAAAGACTATGTTAATGTTCACATGGCAAAACTCATCATTTGTGTGGGGGATAATGCACATTTGTAAGATATTCCTCACCTGCACACTGGGACCAACTTTTCTGTGGGATGAGAGCTATCTCCTCTGAGCTGAAGTGCTTGTGAAGGTCATCCGAGTTCAAGGAGCAATCCATTAGCTTGAAAGGCCTGTTTGGGAAGAATTCTGGCTGTTTTACCAAGACAGATGATTTTTCGGAACTGATTTCTGAAAGGAATAAGCCTTTGAGAAAATAATTAATTCTATCCTGAATACAATGAACAATAAGGGGAACAAAGCAAAGGCAATGTCCTGCTGAGTTCTCTGAAAGGGTATAGATTTCTTTTTTCTTAGAAGATAATACCAGAACCATTACTGGACAATTTTTCCCACTTTTGTTGATTTTTACAAGTGTCGACAGATGGATGCAATCCATTCAGTATGTAAGTGGGATGATTAAAAAAAAGCTTCTTTGTTGGATCTCTTGACCAGTTTGTTTCTGAATTTACCAGTATTCTTTTGCCTCTATTCTGGCATTTCGTGAGCTGGTACGAGATTTTGGGAGCCTCTTGTGTGTCTATCAGATTATAAGGTTGAAGTGGTATCAACAATCCAGGCAACCTTTAGTGAGAAAGAGTATGCTGAGAGAGATCAGTTTTTGGTGTTTAAATAAACCCATATTTATTCTGCATATGAACAACTGAACAGGAAAATATGTGCTCGGGTTGGACTCAATGAGGTAAATTCTAGAGCTTGGTAGGAGGAAGTGGGCACAGGCTTCTCCAAAGAGCTTTCATACCTGCAGAAAATCTGACCCACATAGCCCTTGATGCCTAGAGGTAAGGCCAAATAGCAATGTCAGCCAGATAAGCAGAGTGACTGTCTACGCAGAAGGACTCGACACCAGAGATTTGCAGACAACTGAGATGTAGCCTTTTCCCTCGTTGCAATGTGGCTTTATGAAACCTGGAGGAGGGGTGCTGCAGTCTCTCAAGCTCAGCCCAGTGCACTGGCAGGAGGCAAGGCCAGCTCTAGATTTGGGAAATGGAGAGTCAGGAACTAGGGCTGGCTACATCCGTCAGCCCCTGATGAGGAAGCCCTGTGGCAGCCGTCAAAACTGTGTTTCTCTTCCACTGAGAAGAAAATAAAAGGCTTGCTACTACAACAGGCTGACAAACTACCTGTCTCTTGAAAATAAAGACAGTCAGGAGGAAGATCAGACCAGAAAATCTCCATATTTCTTCAGAAGCACTGTGCTAGTATAATACTTTCAGTAAAATTAAAAGAAGGGAAAATATGACAGGGCGGCAAAGCCTGATAAGCTGATATTAATGGCCCTGCCTCTTGTAATGATCAGAGAGGGAGCTATCTGGACCAGGAGACTTATTAAGTCTTTGAGTATAAGCAATATCTTCTTGCGAGAGCGAGAGGTTCAATTAAATAATCTGAATTAGTTTTTGAAAGTTGGCTGAGGTAGCTTATCTGAGGGAGGTTGCCTCTGAAATGAGCCTCCAGGCCCCAGTGGAATGGGCTTGGCTAAAAGGTAGCAAATTCCATCAAATTCATACTATTATCATTAATGATATTACTTTCCAAATTCTAGAGGGCAGGGGATAGCCCGTGGCTCAGGAGGACCAGCTGTGAGGTTAGCTGAAAAATAACTGGGTCTGTCAGAACAGTCAAGCTGCTAAAAATAACGCTCTATGTTTTATTCATATGGGTAAATTACTTAATTTCAAGTCCCTTCATGGTTCAGCTTCCAGCAAGGCTGGGGTTTGCCTTCTTCCATGGAAGTACCTCTCATCTTCACTCATTCACAGCTGCCTCAGAAAGACCCCAGTGAGAAGGCAGGGCTGAAGGGAAACTGAGGCACGGAAGACTACAGAGAAGCTGTGGCAGCAGAGGGTGCAGAATAACCATTCAGCATCAATTCAACACTGACACTTTGAGCACACATTTATTCTAAAAACAACTAATTTTGTTTCTAAATATGTGTATTTATCCTTTCTCCTTTGTTTCCTGAGGTTCTTCATTACAGATATTCATTACTGGTGTATAACTGATGCATGAGTCAGATAGATTTAGTAAGTGATTTTTTAACCTACTTTTGGGAGGTATATACATGTCAACCAGCTCACTGCTCTTTATCCAGCTATACCCAATAGCCCTGTCCTGTCAGTTACTTATATATTCCACCCAACCACCCAATAAAGCCAAATACTTTAAAATGGTTAGCACAATGACAGATCCTTGCAGATTTCTGATAATTCTTTAAATTTTAATCTATGGAAAGAATTTGAGAGCTCATTAGACATGCCAGACTATCATTTACTGGTTATACATCTTACATATTAGCTATAGTTCCCTGGGTTTATTTTCCTCCCTTGTAGTGTAGTTAATATAAAGCCTTTCCAATGCTGCTTGCTAGGCCTGCACATACAAAGCAAGCTAGAAGGTCTGTTTTTATTTTGTTTGCTTTTTGTTTGTTGTTTTTTTTTTTTTTTTCGTTTTGGTTTGTTTTGTTTTAAACTAGTATCTTTTGCCCTAGGAATTTTTCCATTGTCATTAGGATACTACGGGAACAGGGGCAGCAGGGAATCTGTTTGAGTTTGCAGTTTCAAAGAATGAAACCTTCACAGTGGACACCTTAGATGGTGGTCATTATTTACCTTTCTTCATTAATTGCACAAAGTTTTATGATTTTGATGCAAAAATACACATTCTCACATTTTCTTCAAAATCAGAGCAGCACTTATATAAACCAATGAAACCCATCCCTTTTGATAAGGGTTTAACTCTTGGAAAAGGGTGAAATCAGTAAAGAATAGGCTGATAAGACTACGGTATATGAAGAGAAGCACAAATACATATATATATATATACATATATCCAACCAGCAGAAATGAGATGGAAGTAACCCTATATCTCATCTGAAAAGAAGCAGAAATGTTTCCAGGGTAAGTTCAGTGAAGCTGTAGAATAATCTTCCAGTGAGTTTTGCATAAAACAACACTTGAAGATATTTACAGCAGAACTGTACAAGACATTCTGCAGCAGGGGATACTCAACCAGATAATCCAATAGATATTTTCCAATTCCAATGCTTGATGGTTTTGCCAGAGGAAAAAACAATTATTTCAGTAAATACAATAAATCTCTTGCAATACCAAGTAATAATGAACCAATTATGAAAGGTCACAACTGTAATTAAACAGCATTATTTATTTTATTGCCAGTGTCTCATTTTCTATTAAATTAGATGCTAACCCAGCCAAGCTAACAGCCACCCTTACCTCTACATTAAAAAAATAATAATCCTTTAGAAACTTTGTTGTCGGCAATGTTGGCCTCCTTTGTTCACGCAGTCCTTAGAATTTGTACCTTTTCACACAAATATAACAATATGCAACACAACGACATTTTCTTCAGCTTCAAGATTAAAAGTAATTTTCAACACTTGCCTTGTATTTCTAGCTATATTCATTCATTTTTTTTCAGTGTATATTTACTTTTCTGAATCCTACTTGCTTGTCCAGTCCTCTAAGTCACATTTTGTTAATGAATCTTATCTATTACTGAAAATACAGAGTAAAATCATCATGATAATTTCTTCCACCTGAATTTCTTTTTTTTCTTGAATGTTGGGATGGGGTCTGTTTCCCATCTGATGAGCTGTGAATACTCATTAGTAGACTTTACTGTATTAGTTTGCCAACTGTTACTTCTGACGATCACATTTTTGTTACTGTTGTTCAGTCTCTTGATTGCCATCTCTGTACCTCTTTTTCTCTTTGTTTCCTTAAGGTTTACTTGCAGACATACACGGAGCTTTGCCCTAGTGCTGCAAAGGTAATTTTTGGACATGAATTCGTGTCCACAGCTTCTCATTAAGGGCTGATGAAGAGAAAAGTCACAAAAAAATTCCTTCCCTATGCAGAATAGCCTTAGCTAGTACAGAAAATAACAAAAGGAGGAGTGGAATCTGCAAAATAAATGAATTTATCCTAAAGTAGAAATTCAAAGCAGTCAACAGCATTGCTTCTAATCCCTACTGATTCTCCTGTCTATATCTCCACAAGATCTATTCCCTGTGTAGGAACCTAGACACTGGGCTTACAGTGGCACCTCTAGCTAGGTGCATAAATTTAATTTCTTCATCTGAAGATGAAAACTATCACCTGTTCCCTTCCTGACTGCACTGGTAACAGTGATGTATCTTCATGTCTTCTCTGTTCAAGCTGTTGCATTTGAGCCAGGTATTTAACTTGCTGGCCGGACCAGGGACTGGGACCTGTTTCATTCAACTCCCAGGTATATACCTTAGCCCATAGATGATAAACCAGTAAACAGAAGCATTAAGATGTGACTTCATTAGCATCTGTGCTCTGATCAAAGAAGAAAGGGGATTGTGATCCCAGTGTCTCACGTCCCATGTGGTTAGACAAAAAGCGGTTACAAAAGCTGAGGAGGAAAGAAGGAAAGAAGGGAAGGCAACAGCAGCATCCCTGCTTTTGGATGGCAGACAGCTGGGTCCTGCAGACTAGATAGAGCCCCTGAGTCCTACAACATGCGATACATAAACCACCCATCTCCAGACTGCCAAGGCTTCTGTCACTTTGCTCAAGCCCAGCAGCAGGGCTCGAGAGGACCCTCTCAAACGGCTGTTCTTGCATTAGCTGGAGGTTATGATGCTTTACATTTTCGACTTCGGAGCTTATCTCTGTCTTTCTTATGAATTTAGCCTGGAGCTATTCACAAGTGGAACTCATCCAAAGTGAGGATCAAATACCTGCTCTGAACAACCAGTTCCCACTCACTTTAACAGTCAGCAGTTTGGGCGCTGAGCAAGCACAGAGATTTCCTACAGACATTACAGATCAAACTCTTCCCAGAATCTCAGTCCTGAGCCAACCTGTTACTCACAGCATGGTGCTATGGTCTTTTCCCTGAAATACATCTTTTAATGCTCCTCTCCTTGCAATCTTCCTATTCAAAATGTTTTCCAAGTGGTTTCCAGCTGACAGTATATCTTAAGTTTATAATCTTCATGCATTAAAAAAAAAAAAAAAAGAAAGAAAAAAGAAATTCAACACACCCAGATATGCCAAAACCTTGAATTCTCAGGGAGCTGGTTGCAGGGACAGAAAGTCAGTAGAAACCATAGAGAAAGAGAGTAAAAATGTGAGACTATGAGAGAAGGAGAGAGATGAGGCTGGAGAGCCTGCAGACACACTCAGGCAGTGCAGCCTTGCAGGAGGACGAAGCTGGGAATGGAGAGTCCCAGGTTACTGTTCTCTGGCATAGCCCATCAGGGTGACCTTAGGCAATTTTGTCATTTACTTAATGAAAAGAGAAAAATACATTGCCATGGGCTTGGTGTGCGTAAGGCACTGTGACTCCACTTAGCTGAGCAGTCCTCCAGACACTGCAATTCAGCCTACAGCTGGGAGCCGTACCGACTAGACCAGACTGAAGGACTGCTACAGAGCTAGTGGCATTACATAGGTTTTATTTACATCAAGTAATGTAACTGTTATAGCTATTATTCCAAGCTATAGAAAAGCCTCTGTTACTTCAAATGTTAATCTCAACTAAACTGAATCCTTTGAAGTCTTTGAATCACTGTTTCTCAGATAAAGTATGCAGACCTTCGTGGGCATCCATGAACTCAGGAAAGGGGAGAAAATGACAAAGCTGAGTTCCCCTGCCCCAGCCTGCTTTTCAGCATTCACCCTGTGCAATAGCTTTAACAAATCACTGCTGCAGGATCCAGGACAACTCAAGAGTTTAAGTTTTGCAACTTGAAATTCCAGTGCATTGCCCTTCTATCTCGTATCTGCATTTCAAATTGTATTTACCAAGTGCTTGAAGTTTCTCTTTGGAACAGGTTATTAATCTGACACAGGATTTTGCAATACTTGTGCATTCAGATTCCTGCATACTTTAGCAGATATATCTGACCTTGCTATTATCCTTCCTTTAGGAGATTTATACAGCATTCCTTCTTTGGAAAGATCATTAATTAGCATGCCAATAGAAAAAATGAAATTGCCTACCATCTCCCATGTAAATGCTTCCCCATCTGTTCCGTTCTCATTTGCTCTGCACACATTTATCCAAAGGTAGCTTTAGTTTTTATACTGCTCTTAGAAAATATGACATTCTTTGTTGTGCAATTTAAATCTGTTAAATTGTGTTGCATTGTGAAATGTGGCTCTATTAAAGTAATATATAGTTTCACACAGTTTTTCACTATCTGAGCCAACTTTCAGTGAAGTCAGTGGCTGTCCCTTCCTTAAAACCTATGGATTCTGTCTAAAGAATCAGGTTTTGATATTTTTGCCTATAAGTCTGCTGCCCATAATAAAAATAAAAATATAGATAAATAAATAAAGCAGTCATTAATTAATAACAACATATAACAGGATTCCAGTAACAGCCCAGTGAACTCTCCTGAAGTTTCCATGTAGCACTGTAATGCCCTCTACAGCTATCAATACTCCACTGTGTATTTTCTTAGCCAGAAAAGATTTTTATTTAAAAAAAAAAAAAATGTTAGGGATGTTCAGAACCAATTTTCAAAGCGACTACTGTTGTTTTAATAAAAGTTTCAAAAAAGGTGGCAACTTTGTATAGCAAATATGTAAACACCCTTCTTTTTCTTTGAACTACTGAATTTAGCAATGCTACTAAGGGGCCAATGCAGATTTGTCATTCAGTTGCCTCTCATACCAGAAGTTTTGGATTATCTCATGACATACAACAGCAACAAGTCTGCATGGCCTTGGCTCCTCAAGAGGAGAGGGCATCAGAAGTGCTGGCTGAGCTCATCACTCAGGTTGGAGTAGTAGGGCACTTCTCAGGTGGATCCCTCGATAGTTCTCACCATGTCTTGGTGCAGTCTAGGAAGTGGATCTGGCACAATGGACTGATTCTTTTTGGTTGAAACCAAATTGGCAGATCCACTCCAGACGTGCACATAATGTGCTCTAACACTTAAGGAGAGCATAAATGTCCAGAACAATGGACTGTGTGGTCCTCCAGCATGTATTGAGCACTCACGCTCCAGTATTATATGGTGAAACCACTATGAGCTCATTCAACACCCAGAAGAACCTCTTGTACCAAGCAAAGGGCTAAATGCCTCCCCCTACTTCACAATTAGTCAGCCATGAGACCTCATGGGGTTCTGCAGGCCCATCACAGGCCCAGAAGGCCCGAAGATGTTCTGACTAAGTGCTTCGGTTACTGATAGGAGAGATGGATCATTTATGAATCATTTTCCTGAAAGAATGGATGCGAAGGGACCAGGACAAAAGCACCTCACTGGGGTGGGAGGCAGGGAAGTGAGGCTGCATTGCGAAGATCATGCTCTGCTGTCCCACAAAGTGTAGGGATCAGCTGGCTCTGCCTCCCTACCCGTCTGCAACTGTCATTCACCCAAGTTGTACTAGCTGGTGGAGGTCACGTTTCCTTTCCTGCATGTTCTCCCCTCCCTGCCATTTCAAAGCAAAGCCTCTCTGCAGCAAATGCCTCCTGACCCCACACTGCCTCCTGAATCTGCTTCCTGTCAGATGCATTTCTGTTTTGTAAACAACCCAGGCTCCGATCTTCATGGTTTCCAGAGCGGTATTGAAACAGCAGTTGCAGGCACACCCCAAGGCACAGGGAATGCGAAAACAGACACAAGGAGATGTATTTGAGGTAACCATGTTTGCACAAAAGGGATGAGAGACTGAGTGCCACTAGGGAGTGTGAATATGTATTTGTGTGTGTGTGTTCATGTGTGGTTAAGCAGATGACACAAGGATTGTGTCAAGGTGGTGTGTGGTATATGGTGAGGACTTGATTAAATGTGAGACAGGCTCCATCATTATCCAGGCTAATGACCTATTTGCACGGGGAGAATACAGCTGCTCTGCCAATAAAGGCAAGGATGCAAAGACCACGGATGGTACAATCCCTGTGTGGAAAGGTTCCAACATCCTTTTTGAACCTGAGACTGGAATTGTGAGAAACATGAATCTCTTGAGTCCTCCTAGAAAAACTTTAGGAGAAGTCCATAGATCACCTACAGTGGACCACCATGACCCACATAACAGTTGAAAACAACTGTTTATATCATGGTCAACCTGAGCTGAGCTGGCAATATACATCCCTTCAATATGACCCACATGGTTTTGGAGCCCATGCAGAATAGATACCCAGATAGTTTTGTCAGTGTATCCCAAATATCTTACCAAGAGTAGAGGGTTTGGAGGATCTGCCTTAGACAAATTAAATCTTTTTTAACCCCAAAAGAACTATCCCACCCCGACCTTTTCAGCCCTCAGTTGGAAGGAAGGCAGATGTTATGTGGCACTTGAATACAAAAGGGGTTCCCAAAATTTCATCCACTGATGGAACATTGCCAGCAGCTCACAGAAGAGGGTCTGTACTGTGCACCTCCAAATTCAAAATATTTTGTATCTGCTTCTTGTAATCTTATTTCCCAAGGACAATGTTGTCCCACCAATCTGAGCTTGTCTCCCAGCTCCAAACCTCCTGTCTACCAGAGGAAAAACAGCTGCACCAGTGATGTCCCCAGGAGGCCTCAGACAAAGGGATGTCTAGGAGGGCAGCTTTCCAGTGTATTCAGGATGTTCTCCAAAAAACGATGTTGTAGCCTGTGAGACCAAGCACACCACTTTTGCTCATAATGTACCTTTGCTTTGCTGTTGACCTTAGCTGTTGACAGCTGTTAGCTGTCATCTTTCCAAGGGGCCACACTCCTTGCAGGGAATGAGGCACCTGAATGACATGGAACACCATGGTATCATCTCTAAAGCAAAATGACTTTGATTGCTTTTCAGAATGACATATTTGGATGTCCTTTAAAAAGCAGATATATGTTTAAGGGCCATGGAAGAGGGGGAGCCAGCCCAAGGATGGCAATACCCATTCTTTTTAAAAGTCATATTTTTCAACCAAAATATTATCATATATGTTTCTGATTTGGGAGGACCTGGATTTTAACTACCTGATTGCTTTCCGCTTTCCACTTGGAACTGAAACCTTGCACGATCAACCTCAACCTATCATGTTGCTTCAGATTTCCTCTTTTTTCGGGATGAAAGCTGTTTTCTCTTCACTTGTGTTCGACAAAGTTTTGGACCAAATTTGCCACAAATTTTATGGACATGTAATTTTAAAAAGTAATTAGCCAAATATATTATCAAGTTGTCTTACTCATAAATATCAAATAGTAATGTAAAAGAGACATATGCTGTTGTGGTTCTCCAACTGGATGCCAGATGGCAATACTAAGATTCAGACAGACTCTGTGTTAGAGTGGGTTGGGAATATACCATTCAAATAACTTTTTCTTTGCAGTAGGAAAAACTATTTACAGAAAAATCAACATTTTCTATGGTAGATTTCTGCTCACACATTTCAGTTTTTAGGATCTGCACTACTGAAAGACTAAACTTTGGTTTGCCAAAATGAATGCAAACATTTTCATCTGGGTTAACTACACCCTGGTGTGTGCTCATCCTGAGTTGTTGGTAAACTCTGCTTATCATACCTCAGATGCCTGGTAGCCCCTGTTTTCGTTACAGACCTGGTTCTCAGGTGTCACAGTCTTGGCTAGGGTAGATATGATCATAACACCCCTCTAGAGTCACATACCCTCTATGCACCAAGGAAATGCCCAGGCACAGGATGGAGAACAGGGCCTCTGAACAGCATCTTCACTAACGCATTTGAATGAAATCACTGTAGCCATTATAATTCACTTAAGCAGTCTGAGACAAAACTGGCTTAAGGACAGTGAAATATGTCCCTTCAGCCAAACAAAATGTCTTGCATGTTAAATCAGAGATAGCAGAGATTCTGATTTTTCCAGCCAGGTATACATCACTATGGAGCGAATGGGAAGATCTTCTAGTGTTTATATCTCTAGATGAGACAGGATGACTTCCTGGATGACAAATTGTACAAATTGCAGAGTTTGAGTGAAATTTAAAAGAGATTGCATAGGCCTATGGTCTTTTGTGAATTTAAATCTTACCAAAAAATAGGTACTTGAAAACACTACACATATGAAATAAGCACAAAACGTGAAATGCAAACAACGTGAAGATAAAACACTCATGATTTTTTTTTTATAATTAGGTGTACAATAGTACTGAGACTATTCCAGGGTGACGTTGCAGACACAGTGACATGACTTCCAACCTTTGATCACAAACCTTAGACCCCCCAGCCAGCTAGTTTACCCTTTCTAGTACCTGGCTCATTAGACTACTTACTATCATGCTATCCAAACCCAAATTTGAGTTTTTAAAATTACTAGGCAAAGTGGTGGATTACAATTGTATTGTCATTATAATACAGCATGATTTCTTCATTTCTTAATAACAGGTCAATGTCCTCCAGGTTCCTGTGATTCCATTCACAGCCTGTTGCAGAATTTACGCACTGCTCTGCTTGCCTTTCCCCTATGCGAGCTCTGCCTTCTAACAGGTAACATTTTCCTGCAAGTGCAAGACCTCGTTCAAGCTTATACCTAACTCCTTGCAAGCTCTGGTTTTCCAGCCTGAAGAGAGGAGCTCTGTCAGCTCCATATGCAAACAATGCCGTGCCAGGTTTCTCCTCTTTCTTATCAAAAACATTTACAAGAAGGAACTTTCTGCTGCTATTTGTTATAATTTTCAGCAGCTTACTTAGAGACTCAACTTTCCTAGAGTGTTTAACCACTTCCGTTTTCTTTTCTTCCCTCCACGGATACAAAGTTTTGTTTTGAATAAGGAAGACCATCACAGAGTCTTCGTGAATTCAAAAACATTTCAAAAAGGGGCCTTATATTTCAACTTCAATCTCCCTCACCAAAGGCATCACTGGAAACTTCAATGAAGGAGTTCTTATTCAAGTTCTTAAGAATCACCTGCCTTTAACGTTACCTCCTATTTCACTCCATCAAAGCAAAGAAGAAAAGGTTTTCATTTTATGGTGAACAAATTCTGTTTTTATACGAGGCTGGTCAGAAAATAAGCCTGCATTTCTGGCACAGTTTTGTTCTATGTATCCTTGATTTCCTCAAGTTCTCTATTTGGAGAACAGAAGAAATTTCACTTACCGGCCCATCCCTCCAATCTGACTGCAGCTATGAAACACCATTGTGTGTCCACACCACGCAACACGGCTGTGAACATGCATTCTGCACGTGGACATGCAATTGTGTTGGGGCACTGCTATCCACCCCCAAAAATATCCACTTTTCTTTCCATCCCCAAACACATGAGCATTCAGTAGCTTTGTACCCTGGAATCCTCTATACCATAAAGCAGCCTGCTTTCAGCAGCTTGGTCTCAATGCACGAAACAATGAGATGGAGTTACTGAACTTCGTGTTCTTATGTAAATGGAAACCAATTAGTCTGATTTGCCAAAGAACAGAGAACATCAAGTAATCTCAGATGGTGCAGCCAGACTCTCCAGAATATCTCTAGAATCACAGCAGTGCCAACCACAACACATAATGTCCTGCTGTGAGCCCATCCGTTCTGCTCTCATGAGATACTGGAGCAGCCCTGGAGAGAGAGATCAGATCTGTTCTGCTGCTACATCAGAATAAGGATGTTATATGGTGTTTTGCACCATCTGTTCTGCTAGGTTTTTCCCTGAGTGTCTCATGAAGATATAGCAAAGCATTCAAAGATACTGGTGTGGTATAGTTTCACGTTTCCTTCATAACTGCACAGTGGTTTTGCACAAGTTGGGAGTAAAACTGAGTTTTCCTGAATATTTTCTGATACATGTAAAAATAACATTGTGTAGTGGCTAATAAAAATTAGTAGTATATTTTATATCTTATAGTTATATTTTATAGTTGATATTTTTTCTTCTCTTACCAAGTGTTTGCATTTGGAGCAAAAGGTTGCATTTCCAGACTAGCACTGTACAAGCACCAGTCTGACTTTTAGCCAAATGAACTTCAGCACATACGTACAAGATAGCAAAGGCCATTCAGAATAACACTGGAGACTGAACTGCAAAACCCCAGACCTGAAAACTTTACTTGACTTAATGAATGCTCTCCTTGTAAGAGACCATTCTTCAACAAGCTCAAGTGGATGGTTTGGCCACAGAGGAGGTCACATTATCTTCTCTGACTCATCTGTTACAGCAGCAGGATGAAGGTACTGAAAAGATTACCTTCTGCATTAAAAGTACAGGAATGATTTGTTTCTCTTTGCTTAAATTCTCCACACTGAAACCAGATGTGGAAAGAGTAGGGCCCATCTCTACTTTTATTTGGCTGGCTGTGGGATGTATTCAGAGTGTCCAAGATATCAGTTTAATGTTACACCTGAATTTCATAGCTGAAAAGGGACACTGTGAGGGGCATTCACAGCATGTGCTTCAGGAGTGGCTGTAAAATCCAGCATTGTGCAGTAGGGTCATCACTCACAGTCAGTCCTGCAGATAATGGGAAGGTATGTGGGGAAAATGCAGCAAGGAAGGGCAGGTCCCCCTCCCCAGTCCTCTTGGGAACTGAGACTGCCAGTACCAGGTGCCAGTGGGTCCAGACCCTACGCAGCCTTTGCAGAATCTTGTTCTCCCCCTGGGGCCTGGCTGCTGGTGAGCTGCCTTTGCTCCAGCCCTTGCCCTGGGCCCTTGCCTGAGTGGTGCTGCAGGTATGTCTGAGCCTGGCCACATGCCTGCTGGTCCTGACCTGCTGATTTGGCTTTCTGGCTTGGCTGTGGACATATCTCACCTTACATATGTGTCTGGAGACCTGACCTGTTGGTTGTCCCAGGCTGCCATTCCTTGACCAGCTCTGCTCACCTTGCTCAGGCACTGGAGGAGTGCTCCCTGGTCAGTGACATCCTCCTGGCTGGCCTTCCCTTGCAGAGAAGCCCCACTCCGTTTGCTCCCCAGTATACCTCCTCTACCACGGTCCCACAGCAACCCTCTGCTTAAATCAGGGGAGGCACCCCTTGAGGATGGATTCAAGAGCTACTTAGCAATGTATAAAAATAACCTCTGCACCTCAAAAGTGCATTTCTAGAATTCCCAAGCACCAAGCAATTCAGACAGCCATTTACTTAAATGCTACAAGGTAGCGTGACATAAAACCACTTACATTTGTTTCCTGCATTCAAAACTACCTCAGAGGCTTTAGAAATCCACTGGCCTACTCACATTCAATGAAAACAATCCCACAAGTTTAAATGTTTTATTTAAACTGGACGTTTCACTTCAAGTCCCCCTTCAAAAGAAACAACAGACACCAGAGGAAGGAGCATGCCAATGTGACACTGCATTGGCTCCCCTTGCTTGCATTTCAAGGACAACTAGAAACAGCTTGGTCCCTTGCTGACCTCAACACTCAAAGGCTGAAGAGAACAATCACAGACCTGAAAGCAGACCAAACAGGTGAACAACAAAGAACCTAGAAAGTATAATATCAAACTTTTTTCATAATGGTCACATGTGATTCAGAAGTCTTTGATACATATACTGATGCTTAAATTCACTTAAATGTTTTGGCTATTAGATTTCAAGTTCCCTGAGTGGGAAATGTTAAAAAGTGTTCAGCATCAGCTTGGAGTCCCTGATATCCTTACAGCTCACTCACTAGACTCACTGACCACTTCAATGCAGGGTTGCAATGAATTTGGGGTGAGGGGACTCAGTATCACCATGAGTATCATAGAAAAAGCCACTGGTTTTGAACTGAGCTGAGTTCAGGACATGCTACTGTATTTTTCACCTGAGTCAACAATGTCTAAAAAAGGTAGATAATACAGAACTATTAAGGTCTTTCATTAGCTAGTGTATCCTTCAGATGCTCCAGGACAGAGACTTTTCTTGTTCCTTACATTTTTTAATAGGCAACGGTGCTATTATTTAGAAGACTGACAGTTCTGCAGACAAGGTACTCATCCAAAAAAAAGTAAATAACTTACAGAAGGAATAATTAATGATCCTTACAATTTTGGTCACAGCCCTTTCTGAAATTAAAACTTGTGAACTATCTGTCAAAAACATCTACCAGGAGGCAGTCCTTGCCACTAAGTTTTACCATTCAAAATAAAATAAAATAAAATCCATACAGAGGACTAGAGGAAAACTAAGGGGTGAAGAATGAAGTGACTTCCCAAGGGTAGCTGCAGAGGATGTGCCTCCTGCAGTTCAACCTTCATCAAGTTCCCTGCACCCTTTCTTAGGAAAAAAAAAAAAAAAAAAGACACACTTTGGATTTTGAGCATTACTTTCACTCTAAAATCATTCTTGGCAACTGCTTGGTAAGCTCAGAACCCAATCTATTCCTGCTTAACTTTCTTTAATTGTCACTAGCTGTAGTCTTATGGGATTGCTAAAAGTGTCAGTAAAAATGAGAGAGGGGAACGTGGTTCAAAGAGGCTGAACTTAAATTTTATCCGAGCTGTTAGAAAGGATCTGAAAAAGACAGAAAGGTTCATTCTTTCCTGGTTTTCTTCATTTTTGTAATTAACCATGGCTTGAAAAGCATCTTGCCTTGCCCCTCTGAGTTCCTCATTCACTTACTCTTCAGGCTGAGTTGAGCTTGCAAGAAAGGCGGTGGACAGTGTAGGACAGAGCAGAAAACCAGCTGCCAATTCCCAGGGCAGCTTAAGGATGAGCAGAAGCTTCCCCTCTCTCCAAAAGTCCTCCAGGCCTCACAGAGGCAAGGCTGAGGCAGCCGTACCAATGCGGTGCACCAAGCAGCGGCGTGGCAGTGCTTGCCGTAAAAGGGGAAAAAAGATGAAGAAGCAGGGATGCTGAGGAGGAGCAGAACTGTGACTGATGGAGGCTAGGAGATCTGCAAGGGCTGAGTTGCGCTGGGGAGTCAGTAATTCTCAATCATCTGGAGACATTTTTATAGCTAGAAAAATAGATCCTAAACAGGTTAAACTACCCACTGCGACAAAACAAAGCACTGCTTGAAACATGGATAGCTCATTTTCACTCTTGCACCTGTTACTTTCACTAGAGTCTAATCAGTATTTAATACTCTACCAAACAGGGCAGGAATAATGCCTTTCTGTCTCGTATCCCTAGGCAGAGTTGTGATTAGCGACGTTTTCAGGTTGCTGTCACATTCATTTCATTAACATGAAACAGCATTCCATCTTTCACTTGGAAGTGCTGTTTCTTGCTGCAAGGGCTGTGAAGAAAGCCTGAAAATTGTAAGCTAAGCAAAAGCACTGAATTCCTCCTCAATGTGTGGGTGGCTGTGAAACAGCAGAGGAGGAGGTGGAAGAGCAGTATTTCTTCTGGTCTCCCCAACAGATTCTCAGCCATGAACTTTAAATAAACCCTGAACTGGGACAATAACTCATTAACTGTTTCCCTTTTGATGTTTTTACATGAAAACAGTGAGTATAATTATCACATAGTACCCAAATCCCTCCCAGTTTTTTTTTTTTTTTGACCAAATGCTCTGTTTATTTTCTGTCAAAACTCCCAAATTCTACTATGACAACCTCTACAAGTCTATAATGAACTCTGAATGCAGAGTCCCCTGCAATGCTAAAAATTAAAAAGGTAGAGATGATTACACAGCATTTAGGGTGGGACTGGGCTTGCAGACTGATGCCTGAGTGTGGCCACGTGAGCCACATCTCTGAGGTCCCACTGCAGACCATGGAGATCCAGTCAATGCAGCTAATGGAGTTTCAGGCACAGTTCAATTGATGAGACATAGGTTTCCGTCTCAGTGTGATCTGAACTCTTCTGACTCCATTAATTTAATTGACTCCCTCCACTGGCTATCACAGGAGCACAGCTGGCTGGCTCACACTGAGATGCCTATAGTCTAGGTCCCATCCTAAGATTTGTTTCAGTTGCCAAAACACAGGTGATGGTGCCGTCCAACAAACCATAAGGTACCAGCTGGACTCCAGATGTCTCTTCTGAAGGCCTTGTTTTCCTGAAGATGGCCTTTGCTATTCACTGACACTGGTTAGATATCCTATGACATTCATGGTTCTAGTATAAAACTAGTATAAGTCTTCCTTGTTAGTTTTTTTGTTGTTGTTGTTGTTTTTTTTAATTTAACTTTTCAGTGTTCTTGGAGCTGTGGCCAAATGTTCTCCACACAGGTGGAGTAAAACCAAAACTTCTGCCCTCAAATTTTCAGTCTAGCCAGCTGTCAAGCTGATTCCAGAGGAGGACAATGGCAGGATTCACTGACCGAGACACAAGCAAGGTGTCATACCATTATTTTGTGTTGCACTGGTTTTGTATTTGTATTACTGCATTGTACTGTTTGCATTTTGTGTATCACCTGTGTTGTTTTGTTTATATGAGTTACAGAATTATCATTTCTTTTATAAAGTGGTTTGTAAGTGACTTCTAAACTATCACCTGAAGCATGTAAGTCATCTGCCAGGCAATGCTTCCTGGTTCACAGTAAAATCTGTGAATCTGTCAGATTACAGTTTGTTGATAGGGATCTGTCAGAAAGGTATATCTTGTCCGTGATCGTTAACTTTGGAAACTGCTGCTCTTTCTTAATCCTTACAGAAAAGCAAACACATCAAAGTTCTTCATTGCTATGTTTGTCTAGCAGCTGAGGAAAAAACTAAGCTTTCTTAAAGATGTAGGTATCTATAAGTACTGTTCTACATCAGAATTAGGCACTATGGTAACCTCAAAGGTCAAGGATAATCTGTACAATAAAAGGTCACTGATTGCGCATGTAGAGAAAGACAGGTTAGTCCTACTGAAAGACTGTAAGGAAAAGTATCTACCCACAGAATGGTGAGATTATTGTCTGTTTTGTTGTTTTAAATGGACTCTCTAGGTAATACTCTGGTCAGATCCCGTTGTTCTTGAAACATCTGTAGATCAAACACATTTTATCTGGTTGAAATGACATTGCTGCTCTCTGTCTCTCTGCTTTGTCTGGAGATGTGCCCAAGACATGTCACTACATCTTTTGCAATGATACATGAGTCATATAAACTCCAGTGTCCTGAAGCATATCCTTTACAATAATATATGCAGTCATTAAAAACTCCTAGAAGAAACAGCATAGTCAGTTACTATGTTTTTGAAAAATGAGCATTTTTAATTGGGTATCCCATAGCTTTAATTGAACTTGTTACTTTTGAAAAACTGACCTTCACTATCTCCCATTGAGCCTCAGAATCAGACCTTGTTTTAAAAGCCACTTGTTCTGGTCTTGCCACAGAACAAGTGACCCTGTGACTTCATTTGTTGGCTTAATCAAGGGTTTTGAGATCAAGTACACTGATGAATGGAAAGACGCATCTATTTCTTTCTAGTTTTACAGGAAGAAAAAGTAAACACTTGACAAAAAAAGAAAGAAAATATAAATTTCCCAGCAAACAGGTTGACATGTTTACAGTCCTACTGTCAGTAGCTGCTGCCTGTACATTATTTTCTTCTCCTGAGCAGTGTCTTATTTCTCCTGCAGGACTTGCAGGATCAGAAGTTACCACCCAGGTGGAAGCAGGCAGCAAACTCAAGCCATTGGTAACTGGTAGGGTCCAGATTAACTTCAATGTGTTCTGCATTATTCCATTGCATTGCAAACACAGCACCATACCAGCCACTATGCAGAAAAATAATGTTATCTCAGCTGAAACCAGGACGGGAATATGGAAGATGGTGGCATCTCCTAACTTAGTAGTTATATAAAGGAATATCACAAAAACATATTCCACCTCTGGTAACCCAAATAGCATAGCTCGCTTTTGGGGTTTATTTCAGAATCATAACTTTGAAAAAGAACCCAGAGGAAGGTGCTGGGGGAATTGATAAAGTCAAAAATATCAAAATGTAGCTGTGACCTTGACAGCAGCACTTCTATATATACTAACAAGCAAGACATGGAGCCCAACAAGAAGAAAGGCATCACTCAAAAGCAGCCAAAAGTATGCCAGATAACTTCCACTTTCTACAAGATTTTTATGCTAAAGTGCCAGAACTGTAACCAAAGTATTTTATAAAACTATTACTTCCATCCAGTTTAATTATATGCCTAACATAATTGAAAAAAATAGCTGTCTAGTTCCAGATGGTATGTGAAATATATTGGCTTTTATCTCAGAAAGAGTGATTGTTAAACTATACCGACTTTTAACGAACCTCTCGGAAATGTAAAATACTCTTAAAATAATGTAAATAGTAACACTGGCACTTTTTCTATAAAGAAAATTCAATTCACATGAGAAAAGAATAAAGCCGAGAGTCTACCAGCCTAAAAACAACTGAATCAAAATATGGTAAGTACAAATAAAAGGCTTGGTAGGAGATTATTTTTCCCTATGGGTTTGACTGAGTTGACAACTCCTTAGAGTGAGCAACAGAAGTAACAGCTACTTCTCTCCCAGCTGAGCACTGATGAACAGCAATTTTAAAGTCCCTTTTTGGCCTTCAAGTTGATTGTGGGCAGGCAGGCTGCCTGAGGACTAGGCTGAGGACCAGAGGCTGTGACCCAAGGACATTCTGATTCCCTGGTCTTCAACCACAAGGGAATGCTCTCCAACCTGCCAAAATATGTGCTGCAATGATGTTTAGTTAGAAGCATGTGGGAAGCTGTTGAAAGAGAAGACTGAGTCCTTCACATCTGGAAAATGCCTGGCACACTCTGAGGAGCTATAAAATAATGTTGAAATTGCTGCACAGACAATATGTTTCTTTAATTCCTTTCTTCTACTGCATGAACAGGAGGTGTTGTGTTACTAATAGGATGCTGTCCCTGATCTCATGCCAATGTCACTTGTGCTGCTGCACCTCTTCTGGGGTGGGGAGCAAAGTTTCTTTTAATAATAGTACACTTCTAAACAGGAAGAGGCTGGAGGAGGTGACCAGTGCGTCAGATTCACTAGTTAGGGCAGAGATAATTAATGATCTGGAATATCACACTCTACAGCTCTACACAACAACTCTACATGCTGATGAAGAAGCAGGTGGACTCTTGCTCTCCGCATCTCCTTGACCCTTATGTGATTGGGAAGCTGTTCCCAGAGCCATAGTTTCTCTGTAGTTCCCTAAACATGGCACCTGGGGTCACAGACAGGGAAAAATGCCCAGAGCCACAGGTGGGTACACAAGAGTGCAGACAAAGCTGAAAGTCCTATGGCTCCTCCAGGAAATCTGTGCCCAGTTATTAGGGCCTGTCACCAGATGAGTGGTGGGACACTTGGGGAAGTGTCCTCACTCAACTTGTGAATTAAAACAACTACAATTAAGGACCTATATTAGCCTGAAAAAAAATCTTTAGCTCTCTAGGCATGATTGACTGTATTGGCTAGATCTGCATAGGCTGTAATGGGAGTTCAGACAGTCATGCAGACAGTGAAATTTAGGTGCCAATCTGTGAATTTAAGCTACTTCTAGGGCTTTTTAAGACCACCAAAAGGCTGATGTACACACAGTATGCAGTGGTTGTTCAGAGCTGGCAGCCAGGAAGGCTGTAATGACCAGAAAACTACCTTATTTCTCAATTCTGCTAAAATTCTGCAGAAAAAAAAAGGGGGGAAAGAAGAAAATAAAATAATAATAATAATAATAATAATAAAGAAAAGAAGCCTATCTAAAATACCTCTGTGTAAAAAGACAGTATATCTTTTGCTCCATCCACATCATCACATTGAAAAGGTAAATAGCCATGTTTAGTCCAATCACTAAACAGAAATACTTAGCATTTATTTTTCTAAAATATTGTTAGCACTTAGACCACAGCAAAGGACCTATACTACATCCGTATTTTCTTTCTTGTTTTTGCTCTCACCTGTATGTTTTTAAATCCCTATCTCTACTGGGATTTATTGGAAGTCGTCTGGGTGAATACAGTGATGCTGGGGGGAAGTTTAAAAATCTCTGCATACTGAAATTCAGATGGGATAGTCCTTTTTGACTAAAAAAAAGTTGACTTTGAGGTTACTTATATGTAATTGGATCTAAGGTGTTTCCTCTTATCTTTAAAAAAAAAAAAAAACAACACCAAAACACTCTGTTTACGTCCAGGACAATCTGCATCTGCAAGCTGCAAAACGGATTTGATGCTTACATACCATTTTTGATGGAAAATCTCCTGTCCCACTTTTCAGACATTCTTACAGAAATGTAAAAGGAATATTCAGAGAATGCTTAAAGTCAACAGGATTAAGGACTGTCAAGTGCATTGCTTAGAAGGTATAAGTCCTATCTATGTGCTAAGGATTTTACTGTACTTTCATGAGAATATTTGCACTGGCAGTCAGGGATGTCTCTAAGGCTTAGCTTTTTTTCTCTTTAATGATAGCTAGGGAAGTAAAATAACCACCAACTGGGATAAGAAATTGAACCCCTGCTGCCCCAGCTCTCTACTGTCAGTTTAATTGAATTCATTACATAACGTTTAATCTGACATCCTTTAGACTCACACTGCATTATTTTACTAACCCTTTAATTTTCAGTGTGTACAAGTGCTGACTTGAGCACCGTGACCAAGCATCACACGGCTCCCTGGGAAAGCCACCATGGAGCAAGGGAAATCTGTGACTTGGAGAAGCTGGAGGGAGAGATGGGAACTTGGCTTCTGGGGACAGATGAACCAAAGGAGATAACAGACACAAGAAGAGTGGAGGAGTGCAGCAGATACAACAGAAGACTAAGCACTTATTAAACTCAGCAGTGTTGGAGAAACAGGGAGAAACTAGGGAAAGATTGAGGAGATGAGGAAGTTAAGAGCAACAAGCTGACAAAAAAAAAAAAAAAGATCTGACAGGCACAATCTTGGCTTTAACAAATCCCACTGGCTTGGGTGCAGCACAAGCATCTAAAGCAGATGATGCAGTCCCTGTCCAAATGAAATTACAGTCTGCATTTAATTCAGACACAAGCACATTTGACATCAGTATGGAAAGTACCTTCTGCAGTTTGGTACTCTACAGCCCAATAAAAGTGTGTAGGGAACTAAGACTTTCAGTGGTGTCTGCTGGAAAGAAAAATATTAGACTACTCCTGCTACCTCTCAACAAATAACAAGAAAACTAGAATGTCCGAAAAAAAGTAAAGGCAAAAACTAATAGAGCTCAGAAAAAAAAAAAAATCCATCAAAAAACATTTCCAATATAAGTGGTTAAAAAAAAAAAACAAAAACACTTGTATGATTCTCAGAAAAAAAAAAAAAAACTAGAAAAAACTTAGTGACAACTAAAAAGTCTTCTTCTTTCCTGCTCTTTTCCCTTCTCTTCCCCTGCTTCTCCTGTTTTCCTTTTTTCCTCTTTTCCAGTAAATCTGAAAGAAAGGAAAAAGACACCAAAGCACACCTCTTTTCTTACCTCTGGAGAGGTGAGGGCGGACAGAAAGGAGAGACCAAAAGAGTGGAACAAAAAGTTTGTGGTAAGTTTTGGAAAGGCCGAATCAAGTAAAAAGATTTGGAAAGGGAAGGAAAGAGAGGAGATTCCTTCTTCACAAGAAAATGTAAGTTTCTTCCTTTATATATTTTCATCCTCTATGAACAATTTCTCTCTTCAGAGGCGAAAATATGGATTATTTTATTAATAAAAGATAACAAATCTGCTAATATTACACCTGTATTTTATCAATGTGAAGCAGCTCAGTTGTAATTCTTGCAATTTATTCGACATCAAAGAGTAATTTTCTACAGTGGCTTATGTATTGAATGTTTCTACCTCCATCCAGAAGGCCAGTTTGCTTGCTGATGAGGAGTAATGCACCAGAGAATTACCAGATTGACAGAGCTTTTAGGGGATGGAATAACAAGGAAGGATTGCAGTGACTCGGCACCATTCCGACTCTGAGTTTATAAAGTAGTGTTGGGTTGTGAAAGAACAGAAAAAAAAAATCAGAAGTGCAAATCTCTGCTGAATGCAGCATATACATGAAAGAAGCTGGGGAAAGGAGGAGTTATCAAGGCATTCTGGACTGCCAGTGCTTATGTCCAAATTACCAAAAACACAGAAAGTTGCCAGGAGAAATGCAAGGTCTCAGAGTCTGACCCTCCAGGGCTGGGACCAGTTGTCTGTTCTGTGCTTGTACAGAACCAAGCCCGGTGAGGTCTTTGTTAAAATAAATAAATAAAGAAATAAAAATAACATTGGCATTTTGGTTAAAGGGAACTTAGAGGCTGTATTTGGGGAGTGCAGATAGGTATGTAATGACTTTGACTGCTTTATTAAGTTAGCATATCCATGCACAGATGGTTCTGGCAGCCAAGATTTTTCTGTTCTGGAAACATCTGCATTTAACCAAAGGACATGCCATTTTACTGGGGTTTTAATGCTCTAGAAGAACAACCCAAAGCAGAATCATGCTATTTTCTTTTCTAATTCTAATTAAACGTCCACTGCCTAAGTGTCTTGCTTACCCATGAACAAATTACAGATTTCATCCTTGTCAGATATTACTACCTGAGATGTAGAGAACTAGAAGAAAATCATCAAAGAGACAAGATCTGACATCTATGAACCACAGGGGAAAAAGAAAAAAAAAAAAGGTTGTATAGCTTGAGATGCCTTTACCTAACTACCAGCTTCTTTGATGAGCTCACTCAGAGCATTTACATGGAACTGGGACTGAGGTTTTTGTTTCTTAAACATCCCTTTCACTAAAGACTTTTCCCAGTACAGTTCAAACAGACAGCACCCACATGCACACTGTGGTATGAGGGATACATTTGTCAGTAAAAGAAGAGGGAAGAAAGGAAAAAATTCCCACTGTTCCAATCTGAATTTAAGACACATTGGTTGCTCTTCAGTAGCCCACAACTGCAAGAAATGCTGTAAAGCTTATCTTATTCTCCACCTGTAGTAGCAGAACCTGACCATGTCACGGTGTATTCAAAGATGTCAAAAGTGCAAAGATATTTAATATATTAGAATTGGAATATAATTAAAATCTCCAAATAAGAAAGGGTTCATCTTTCTGCTGTTAAATGGACAATTTTGATGTGGTTTTGAATATGATCAAGCACCTTCAGAACTTTGGAAGTCATGAAGTGAAGTGGAAAACGTATTGACCAGCAATTTACCATGGAAGAAGACACCAGGGTGAACTTGTCTTACCACAATTCCTTTAATAGACAGTATAATTATGTTGAAAGATACTGAGTAGTCTCATGAAATTTATTTTTTAAAATGAATTTACAGTTTTAAGGACAAACAAGTCTAACAGAAAAGGCCAGCTGAATTCAAATGGAGTAAATCTAGTCTGGTAGGCAAGTCAACTTAAGACGCTTGACCTTTGCTGATGCAGCGCAAAGGTCATATTGCAGAGCTCTGATTGTCATGCTGCAGGACAGTGGAGCTGCCTAGGTGAAGCAGATACAAATGTTCAAAAGTCCGGTATTTGGCGAAGCAGATACAAATGTTCATTGGCAAATCTGTCAGAAGACCAGGTACAGAGCAGGAGGGGTCACACCCTCCTCTGAGCAGCTGCCCAGGGACAGCCCAGGTTCCTCTGCTACACACAGAAGAAAAAAAAGACTTTGTGCTTCAAACGAGCTGTCTGCACAGGGTAAAGCCAGGTGTTCATTTTTTGCCTCCAGGACACGCTCGTTCTTCCTCTCCAGATATTCCACTCATGCAGTTAGAGGAAATCTGGTAAATCAGACTTGCTGCTGGTAGGATTGCAGGTTTATGCATTCTGGTTTCACACTCTTTGCACCTTTTTAAGTTGAAGTAGACAAAATAATAAGCCATCAGCAATGGCAGGATTAAAACTGTGCATCATCATGCTCTCAGTGTAATTATTTCACCAGAGAGAGGGAGGCTAACTGAGCTGATAGGTGTGTAGTGCATGAAGATGAGCCTATCACACAGTGTTCTATCACATTTTTAACCATATAAATGTCTTTTGTATGAGTGTTAAAAGTTTTCCCAAATGCCAGCTTCTCTGAAGTGGAGCCTGATGCTGTTTGTTGTGGTTTTGCCTGTTGTTTTTTCTCTTCTCCTAACTCCAGTAGGAATTCTTTATTATTGCTTGGAATAAGACTACACCAAGATTTTTTTGACATATATTTCCTCATCACTAAACTATGAGGCATGAAGCATGAGCTGTGCGTTTAGTTTCTTGATATTTTTATTGAACTCATAGTCAAATGCAAACATCAGAAGGCAGATCCACTGGTTTATATTAGTGCTGCAACTACTTCAGCACCTTGAATTTTAAGTGTTATACAGAAATGGTCTCAGAATGGTCCCTACAACAAGAGTAATGCAATCTTAAGTGATTGAACAGATTACAAACAGAAAAAAAAAACCACTTTCCCTATTTTAGAGACGCAAACTACTCATCTTGTCTAAACCACAATAACTTCATGTTGGAACGAAGAACTTGCAAGTCTGAACAAAGAAAACACTTTTCCTCCTTTACCTTTTCTTAAGCTTTCTCCACATTCTTTCTACTTGAAGATATGAGGTATGATAGTCAAACCTGAGCACAAATAAATACATCACTGTGACCAAAGTGTCTCCAATTTGATGTGTGTATTTTTCTGACCAGTTGCAGATGGGGAAAAAATGCCAATGCCTGCATTTATTTTGATCAATAGCACTGAGAAACCTTATAAAATCATTCTTTAATCTGAGCATGCCCTTGAACAAAGAAAATGTAATAAAGGAGGAAAGGCTTCCTTCTTTGAAGGAGCCATGAAATAATGGTCTTTGTTACTTGTTCAACCAAAGGGGATTGCAACCTCACTATCTCAGAGTCTGTTTTGGACACTTCAACCTACATATGCCCTAACACGTCATGCAGACTTTGTCTTTAAATATCTGTCAGGCTCAAAACTTGTATTAGAAACAAAAACCAAACCAAACCAAACAAAACAAACAAAAACAAATAAACAAGAAAACAACAACACAAGCATCAACATGAAAAGGCATTTTGGTTGGTTGTTTGGTTGCCTGGTTGGTTTGGTTCAGTTTGTTTGTTTTCAGAAATAGGAATCTAAAATCTCAGCTGTGTGCACAGAACACAACCAAGTATCTTTCTTTTAGATACCAAAATATAAATATTAAATCATGGCTAGAATCTAGCAAAATTAATATGCAATGTTAACAGAATTAAGCATCAGCTTAAATACTGTGGATTTCAATGGGATGAAAGCCCATTTTCAGAAATAATAATTTCCTTAATTGGGTTTACATTTACAAAGGCATGTTACAATTTTATGATGTACCAAACTCAAACTAGGCTTGGGAAGGGCACAAGTGTCAGAGTTTCAGTGTACTTGCTTTCATAAATACTGACTTCGCTTGATGCAAGTGGAAAATATTTAGCAAGCTGAAAACTTCTTCTGATCAATGATGAGCATGCAGTAAATCAGCAAATCAATCAATGATACTAGCAGAAGTCCCTTCTATAATGAGGCTTTACGGAGATTTCAGTTTAGTGATTTATATCTCAAAATCAGGTTGTGACAAATGTGTGGAGTTAAGGCCCAGGCTTTAATGTATAAAGAACTAAGGTTGTTTCTCATAGTTATGTTTAAGTTCAGAAGAAATGATTGAGTGCATGACCCAAATCCATAGAGTCTTTCTGCTTTCAGTGCTCTGAATCATTTGTCCTTCAAGGATATTAAATTTTATTTGTTAAAGTTTACTAGTGAGAGAATGAAAGGACCTAATTTGTTTCCACATTTTCAAGCTCATATTTAACTTTGCAGAACAGAATACAATTTCTGAAATGGAATGTATTTCAATTTGAATTAAAATTTGCACCATACAAAGATCCATGTTGCATTATGCATTTTTTTTCTTATAAACATGAAAGTTAAAAAAGGGACATTCCACAAATGGAATTAGTTTTATTTCTTTAAAATGTCATTAAAAAGAAAACAACTCACCTTCTCAAAGTTTAGTAAATAATGTAGCCTGCAGCTTGGACCAAAAGAAGGACAGAACTGATTTTAAGTCTCATTTACTGATCAAATAAAATATTTTTGATCCAAAACAATTTTGGATCAAAATGGCTTTTTTTTTTTTTTTGATTAAGAACAATTTGTCTTTTTTCACTGTATGCTAAACTCGCCAGGGAACAGTGATGCATCTTTTCTAGAAAACCTGTCTCTACAAGATATCTGTAAGATATTTTATCAATAATTTGCAAATTATATTTGTCCCTGATAATTATTAGTAGCATATTATCTACTAAGAGCATAAATAGGGAACTTATAAAGAACTATAAAGTTCTTTAGATTTATCTCCATACTTTCCTTATATATTTAGGGAGAAATAAAGAAAGACTTCTGTCCCTGTTGGGAGTATGAGGTTAGAGCTTTGGCTTCACTGGAATGTTGTTTGTGACCTATACACATTTCTGGAGGCAAAAACTGCAAGTGCTAATCATTCTCCAACACCCTTCACATGCCCTACTATGAAGGACAGCTAACTTCTCCTGCCAGTGACTGGGCAAAAAAATAAAATAAAAATAAATAAATAAATAAATAAAATAAAATAAAATAAAATAAAAATAAGCTGTATTGCCTCAGCACAATACATCCCTGCATCCAGATGACAATCATGGGTGCTCAGATCTGAGCATCTATTTTGGGGTTTTCAAACATAGTTTTTGTGACTTACTGTTATTTTTAAGTTTCAAAGTAGCTACATTTCTTTTCTTTTCTCTACTTTCTTTCATACAATCCTCACTTCATTAAAGTCACCAGACTTATTATCACTGTTTTCAGTAGGACCAGGTTTTCATTCATCATTTCTGGCACCACACAGTTCCACTCACACACATCCATCCTAAAGCTCACAGGCAAATGGAACTGAACAGATAGCTAATTATCACCTGGAAACCTGCAGTGCAAACTGCCATCATTAAATAATTTTAAGTCAATGTTAGTGTTGGGTGTAATATCTTGTATTAAGCTATAGAAGCATATATGAATACTACATGGAATGTAATACATATGGTTGCATTACAATTACTTTTTGTTTGTTTTTAGTAATCTGTCATTGAACTCTCACTGAGCATCAGGAGTCAAGAACTGTAAGTTTGCTGCATGAGACACTGTATGGTAATAAGCAGCAAAGCATGAGGAAAAACCTGACTTCTTGCAAGGATGCACCTGAATAATTGCAATCTTGCCCTAGATTTGAGGCTGGCAAAGAGTAAGTCACAGAAACTGGAAGGTGCCTTGGTGAATGACTTGCCCTTTTATCACAGCCCCGATGACTGCAAGAATTCCTGAGTGGTATATAATGAAAACAATTACTAAGTTTCTCCAGTGCTATTGAAAAGTGTCACCAGTTTGGGCATAATAACCTCACTCAGACAAGGTCATATCTCCTATTTCTGTTATCAACCACTTCAAGCTTGTTCCAATGCTTAATTACTGTTAGAATCATAAAGTTTTTCCTGCTAATAAACCTAAATCTTTCTTACTGAAAAATAAGTCCATTCATTCTTACTATTTCTCACTCACCACTCTCCATTTTCTAAAAAGCTTTTCTGCACTGGGGATGCCTTGAAATCCTCCCATCTAAATTCAAATAAACTCAGCCTTCCAACAGAGGCTATTTTATTTGTTCAAATCTTGTCATTCTTGTTGCTTTCCCTTGGACTCCCTCAGATTTGTGCATATCATTCTTAAAGCATGGCTCAAAGCACAAAAAAAATGTCTATATAGCAGAGTAACAATTTCCCACATCTTGCTCATGTTACTCCTGTTAATACAACTGCACATGACATTCCCTTATGTCTTTACAACAACATCAATAATGACTGTCTAGTTTATGATCCACTTTAATAGCTGGTCCCTTTGTGCACGGCTGTGTTTTGTACTTCTGCATTTGATTTCTCTTCTTTCAGTCTTGTTATTAGTATTTGTGTTTATTTAACTTTTACTGTTTTTAAGCAATTTGGAAAGTGTATCCAGGGTTCATTCTACATATCCAGGTCATTTTGGATTCTAATTCTGTACTTTGAAGAGTCTGTAACCCACCCCAACTTGTCATCTATAGGAAATTTTAGAAGGGTAGACTATCCTCCATCATCCAAGTCATTAAAAGTATTGACTACATCAAGGCCCAGGGCTAGACACCTGGGTAAATTCCAGTAACATGCGCTCCCAGCAAAACAGCAAACCATTGATAGGCACTCATTTTCAAGCAGCTCTACACCCACTTCAAGCTGATTTTACCAAAATGAATTTTCCTCTAGACTTCTTGGGAAATGTCGTCTGTGGGGGGTGTTGAAAACCTTACTAAATTCACAATATATCACATCTACCATTTACTTTTTATCCACTTGGCAGTTCTTACCCAGTTACAGGGATGACACAATTTATACCTGACAAATCCACATAGTCTATTTTTATCACCTTATTATCCTCTACAGGTTTATTAATGGACAGGACCTCTTTGCTTTGGGCTATCAGAGTCAGCTTGACTGGTCTACCATTCTCTCAAACTTCTTTTTCCCTCCTTGTGGTTCATTCCCCAAGTACTCACAGGCAATTTTAATCAGGCACTACTGGACTAAATGCTTTTGCCTTACCTACATATTTTGAAGACTTTTCTCCTCTCCTGTTTTCACCTTGTCATCTATCTCCTTGTTAAGACTAATCACTTTAAGTATAGAGTCACAAGTAAATTTCTTTTAGAAGAATGAAACAGAGGGCATTGACATTTTCAGCCTTTTCTGAGTCATCTTGGTTTTGTTTTCTTCCCACATTAAGTAATTGGTTTTCACTTTCTTTTCCTTCCACATGTTCCTAATATATTTATAGTACCTTTTCTTGTTGTCTTTTAGGACATTCACCTACTGCAAGTTATTCTGTGCCTCAACTCAATTTCCTCTCTTTCCAAATTCTTGTGCTATTCTTTAATACCTTTCTCAGTTGCCTTTTGAAATGGCCCAACCTCTGAGAGCTGAACCTTCTGTAACTTGTTGCCCACACTAGAAAATATCAGAAAAACATCATTTCACATGGTTTCCCTCATAGCATGTTGCTATCTGTCTGCTTGGCTACACATAAACCTGAGACCACAGAAATGCCCCATGTGTGAACCTGCCCTACCAAACCACACACATACATGGCAAAGAAGATTCAACTCATTTAAAAACCTGATCCAAAACATGCATTTTTTTCCCAATGGACACGCTGTGTGTGCCCACTTGTGCAACTGCCAAATCTTTCGTAAATCAAAAGCATGATGAGCAAAAGCCACAAGGAAAGCACTAAATGAGCTATCATTTTTGGTTTTCACATACCATTCTTTATTTCAATAATACAATTTAAAATTATAGTGGTGAACACACATAAATGTCAAGTATAATAGCATTTAGTGGAGAAATAAAACAGAAACGGGCAATCTAATTGAGGCTATGCACCGAAGTCCTGTCCTACCTTTTTTCTATTCAGCTTCTATAGCTGTTGTGAAAGGCTGTCTGTCAATACGGTCGTGTATTATTGTCAACCTATTTGTCCTTTCGATCAAACTGACAGCAATTTAGCCTGATTGCTATGCAGCTGGAGTAATTTGGGCCCTGCTCTCCTAGACGCTTTTGTGGCAGCTGCATTTCATGGCTTACTGCAGCACACCTGCAGAAGGACTGCAGTAGGTTGGCTGCAGTGCTAAAAAATACCATATTTTGATGTGGTATTTATGGCTGAGGATGAACAGCTTAATTACTAGGGAGCTGGGATTGGGGATGTCATCTGACACAAAAGAGCGAATGCTGCCATTTCAAATTTGAAGAAATCATTCCGACCTCTCAACGTGGTGGTGGTTTTTATGGTATTGCACCAATATTATTACATTGCAACCAAAGAAACCAGCCTGGAACAGAAATTTAAATTCAAAACTCCCCCCCCCATGCATCTGTGTGCTTCAGTGCACCTGCAGATACCCTTCAGAGTGAGAATCAGAAAGTGTTTGATTACAAGGAAGAAGTCTGTGCTTGTGCCCTGCCTTATTTCACACATTTTGGTATCAGGGCACTAAGAAGTGCTGTGAATCAGTGAATTTACTAGCAACCACTTAATGTAAACTGTTGCCTAGGGTCACTTCCAAGGGTAGGTATTTGCTTATTAGCTAGGCTCTCGAACAGCCCAGTGTGGTCAAGGGCACTGGCATCTTGCAGGGGGAAGAGCATCTTCTCCCTTTAAAATGGACCAGGGTTTCACTAGGGTTTGAAGAAGAAGAAGAAGAAGAAGAAGAAGAAGAAGAAGAAGAAGAAGAAGAAGAAGAAGAAGAAGAAGAAGAAGAAATAACCACATACTATGGACCTTCATTCACAAGAAGAGAGATGGAAACATATTCATTGGGAAGGCTGGGAGAGTAGCATGAAGAGGTAGAAGAGAGTTCCCAAAGACTGCAAATGTCCATTGGACACAGGATAAACTCACTTTAATAACTCACCACTATGAAATAAAATGCTTTGTTTGAAAAACAAAACAATTGCCCTATGCAAACTGAACCTGAAAATGGCTCAAAGGAAGAGTTTGTAATAACTGTGGACACCAAAAATTGGTTCACTGCATTCATCAGTAACACTGCAAGAAACAACAGCCTGACTTCAGTGCTCTATAGTTTGCTCAGCCAGTTCACATATTGCTATACTTTCAAGACTGCTTTCCCTTCACAGGATTTTACTCAGCCCAGTGGTAAATCCCTGAACACAGTGAAGTAAGAAAGAAACAGTTCAAGGAGTAAATAGCCGAGTTTGACTTTTCAAGCTAAACAGTCCTAGGTAAGAGCTTAAAAAAGGGGGGGGGGACCTGTAATTATTTGATGTGGTGCACATATAATAGACGTTGAAGCAATTATTAAAGAAAATTCAGGCAACCAGAGTTCATTTCCCATGCAAGGCTCCCTGTCCCCTGAGATTCTAGTCAATTGTGCCACGCAGCCCACAGTACGAACCTCAATAATGGAGTCACTGGAGATTTCAACCCATTTGATCAGGTTAATAGAAAAAGTGATGTGACACCTGTTTGTAATCACAGGGGTTTCCTTATGTAAGTCACTCACTGCCGTAAGACAGGCATGACCCCATGCACCGTTCCAGTTTGTATGTTACACTGTGGTTACTACTACTTATTCTCATTAAGAGCTTGATCATTTGTGAGACTTTGCATCTTCGATTCTCAATACATTCACTGGAGTCCAATAATAAAGATTTAAATACACAGCACTTCTCAGTAGAAATCTTCTGCTGCACGAACACAAACCATACACTTTCCGGTCTCCCATTTCTTTCCAGTACCCAAGACCTGGGCATGAAGCTGAGAAAGAAGAGCTGGAGCCTAACTTAATATTAAATCATTTCTCACCCCAAACTAAGTGTTTGTAATGCCAGTCCTTTGGACTCTACATTCTATGCAACATCTCCAGTTGTAACTGGCTGCTAGAAGGAGGCTAGAAGGAGAAAGGGATGGCAGAATGAAAACTATCAAGTAACAGAAATTACTCCAGAAATGGCTATTCAAGAGCAGCTATTCCAAATAACCCATGTGCACAGTTTTATTACATATAAAGTGTGTCTCAATATGAGGTTCTCACTTTGAGAGTGAACAGCACCACCAGAGGCCTGGGCACATGGACTGACATAGGAACTGCTAACAGCTGTCTCTTCTCCAATATGGTAACACCTTCAGAGTCAATCAACTTATTTTCCCTATCCCTTTCCCTATCCCTATAATAAGCAGAAATAAAAAAGAATCATAAATTCATTTAGGTTGGAAAAGATCTTTAAGATCACCAAGTCCAACCATCCACCTAACCACCAAGTCCACCACTAAACTGTGTCCCTAAGCACTACATCCACAAGTCTCTTAAATACCTCTGGGCATGGAGACTCCACCACCTCCCTGGGCAGCCTGTTCCAATGCCTAACCACACTTTCTGTGAAGAAATTCTTCCTGATATCCAATCTAAACCTCCCCTGGCACTACTCATGTCCTGTCACTTGTCTCCTGAGAAAAGAGACCAATATCTTCCTCACTGCAACCTCCTTTCAGGCAGTTGTAGAGAATGATGAGGTCTCCCCTCAGCCTCCTTTTCTCCAGATTAAGCAGCCCCAGTTCCCTCAGTCGCCCCTCATGCCTTGTTTTCTAGTGCCTTCACTAGCTTTCTTGCTTTTCTCTGCACACACAGACCTTACTGATTTTAACCCACCTTTTCCTTTTTACTTTTAAGCCACAAACAGAACCTAAAGTAGGTTCTGTTCTAAAGCAGGATCCCACATTTAAACAAAATTAGACTTACCAGCTACTGTGCAGGAAGAGAAACCTGGTGCTCCAGCCTTGCAACAAAAGCTGCATGTACAGCTTGCCAGCAGCCGTCACAGATTCCCACTATTTTCATATATGCATGATCAGCTGTAGGATGAGCAGCTTGAGCACAACATCTCTACAAAGCAAAGGGTATGGAAGCCAATGGAGAGGACCACAGCTGTGATTGGACCACGGAGACCCGGGAACAGAAGTCCAGGCGCAGATCATTAATATCTGAACACCTTCTCTTTAATGCTGACATGCCTGCCCAGATTACACGGACAAGAGCTTGCTGATGTATCATATTCATGCAAGGTTGTCTGCACCCAGTAGCTGACAGGAAACTAAACTGTTTCTGCCATTTCTTCATTTCATTTTCCAGCAATTTTCCACCAGTGTATGGGGGAATTTAAAAGAGTGACAAACTCATTTTGGGTTTGTGCTGCAAACCTGATCAGCTGGGGGTTTGTTCACATACCAGTACTGTCTAAATAGATTTGCTGAAGACTCGAATCCAGCTAGCACTGGATGGAGCTTGGGTGAGTGATGTACTTTTTGATTGACCTGATACACTGCAGATCTTGAACTGTTACATTTTGTCTAATTTGCAGGAACTGCTATAGAGAGTTTATAGGAATTGTGAATTCTGGCTTTCTGGAGTGTTTGGTTGTACAGGTACCTGACAGTGCATTTGGATTCTTCTTCATGAAATGTCACTTTTCTCTAAAGCAAGCAGCATCATGATTGTGAGCTGATAATTGTAAGGGTGAGAAATAATTTGAGGTGAGTTTGTTTTCCCTAATAGAATACAGAAAACACAACTATGTGTACAGCAAGCACTTTCCCCAGTCTTATTTTTTCCCCTTCAAACAGTGAGTTTCACAAGGAGGGTCTCCTTTTCTCCTGAACATTTTTGTAAACCATGAATAATATGGATCAATATTCATAAAGTGTTTATCTCTAAATATTTCCACATTTGATGTTATTTTCCCTGCCTGCTACAGATAGATAATTTTCTGTCTGTTTTTTTACAGTTCTTTCATCCTTCCTTTTGCCCGTTCACTTCCTACCTGCCTTTTGATCCTGTCTATATTTCTTTATTGCTTTTGTTCTTTGGATGTAACCTACAAAACTCAGCTTTTTGTATTTCTTAGCATCTTAGAGTCACACAGAAAGCAAACAAAGCTCTAGAAGTTTATTTCACAGTTTCAACAGAGCTATTTGGAAATGTTTGGACATTTTTCCTGAGAAAATCCTAATTCACTGTCACCCTGCCCCTCACATATTGACACAACACCTCCAGTGACATCTGCTCAAGGAAGGGCTTAGGAATAAATGTTGTTTTTATGAAGAATGAAAAACCTGATGGCATGGACAATCCTTCAGGCCATGGCTTGTCTCCCAGTAGCTATCTGACCAGTAACCTAATCTCCCATGGTGGGAACTTCATTCCCCAGTCTGATGGGATGACTCACCAAGGCACATCCTGATAACCGTGCTCAAATGGGAGATTTACATCATATAACTTTTGACAAAACAAGGCTACTTCTAGACTTTCAGACAGAAAAATCTGCAACTTTAAGATGAGCTCAATGTGATGCACTCTCCAGAAGACTTCACCTTGTACCTGCTCATGGGTAAAGCAATAAATGTGGAGCATTCCATGGTGAACATGACAGATGAGCTTGGGTTCTCCTTGGACTGGCCTTTGGGTAGGTTGTAACACACAGGTCATGATCTGGTATGGCCTATAATTTAAGACAGTTATTTGGCTCCAGTTCTCTAGTATTTGACTGTCTCACAGTTTGCAGCATATTTATTCTCTCTCTGACAGAAGGAACTAATATTATTTACTCTTTACAGGATGGAAACCAAGGCATTAAGAAACTGTGTATTGCATTGGCCAACAGTTATCAAAAAAAAAAAAAAAAAAAAAAAAANTCTACTCATAAGAGATTTCACTAGTAGTTGACTAGGAGTACATTTCCTCATTTGCACAAAAGAAAGGCATCTGAGTTGTAAGCCCCTTCTTGCAGTAAGGAATCCATAGCAGAACATTCCTTCAAGGCTTGGCACTTGTTCCCCCTTCTTGTCCATCTCAACTGAATGCCCTTCCAACAGGCACCCTGGAAAAGCCTCTAATGTGCACAATTATTGGAAGGAAAGCAGAAATTTTGGAGAAGAAAAGACATGCAAGGGAGTAATGATTTTGTGTAGCTTTGATTTATGGACTAGTTGAGGTTATGTATGTATTATTATTTAATGCCACTGGCTGGCTGAGCAAATTTGTTAACTAATTCTGAGTGCTTAATGCTGCTGAATGGCCATTATGTTGCTGTAAGCTTAATTAACTGGTGGGTGGTCTATGGTTTTAATGGTTTTAATATGGATGGAAGCTTTTTAGTGTTTAAAAAGAAAATGGTTTATTATTTGCCCTTTTTTGCATACTGTCTCAGTATTGACTATAAAACATGTTAGAACACACACTGAAACCTTCCGGTCATGGTCTTTTTTGTTAGTGGTCACTTTATTTTCTTTAACTATTCAGAAATATTCCATCCAAAGCCCTGCTTGGGCGTACTTTAAAAAATGTAATTTTGAATGCATTTATGTCATCAGAGCCTTTTACCATTTATATTTAGTTGGGGTCTTTCAAGATTTTCACTGAACTGATTTGACAGCAGAGTATTAGTCCAGCCAACAAACACTGCTCTGGATGGGTCCTAGGGTATATTCAGTACAAGTGAGGTGATGAGCTTGGTGGGTTGACAACTCTCTTTGATTTCCGATTTCCATGTTTCTATTTAAGTGTGTGACTCAAACCTGTAATATTTCCACAATGACCCATGTCCCTGTGACATTTAAGGGACAGTCACTCAGACTGCAGGTGCTTTGTGATTTATGTCAGAATAAATGGAGCTATTTAATTTATCCTACATCCAGGACTTCATTACATAAATCCTGAACTAATCTCCTCTTTGTCAGAAATTAGACCTGGAACTACCTACCTGGAGAACACTTGGCTTTGCAGCAGTGGTAACCAGCTATTTAGAAGAAATCTTTTAGCTGCTCAGGTATGTGGAAGGCTTTAGGAAATAGCTCAAAGAATCTTTCTCCATCAAAAAGGAAGGCACAAATGCAGCTGATGTAGTGTCCTTGCAGGTGATGATCACTGCTCCTCTGTTTCTCTGAAAAATAACTAGCTGACTCACAGCAGCTATAAGGAAGGCTCTTGGCATATGGATAAACTTATTACCTCATGCTTTATTCATTGGAAACACAGGCTTTTTTTGTAACCCAGACAATTCTACTATCCCAGCCCTGATAATGATAAGATCACATTGTGAAGGTAAGAGGTACTCAAACCCAGCTGCATTTCACCACTGCAGTGCTCAGGACGGCATGGTGCCTCCTCTTCAGCTCTCCCCCAGGGACAGGCAACGTGAGTGCACAAAGCAAAGGGATGGTCACCATCTTCCCTGGGGCTGGCCTCTGGAGGACAGCGGGGATGACTGGGACGTGCACACCTGAGGCACAGCAGCAGGGTGTGAGAAATCCAGTTTCTCCATGAAACAAATCTCTTTGCAAGCATCTCTAGATTGGCTCCACACCGATCTACAGCGCTGTGCTTCATTTCAGTGGGCCTCAGTTTGACGTGTGGCTCCTTATTAGCTAAACAAACACTAAAGTCTCATAAAAAAATCTTGAGAAAATACTGGTCCTTTTTGTGTGTGTGTGTCACTTCATTTATTATTATGCATCATTTGGCATTATGTATTTACCACTAGTGCATTTGGTGGCAATCACTTTGCTACTGTAGATATTTTCTATTACCTGCTTCTCAGTTTAAGCCACACTTAACAGTACAAAAGGTAGCAATGAATCTGAGTTCTGCCCCACAGGAGGTTTCTTGGAAAGCACTGAAGTGGTTAATTTATACAGCCCTGACAAAAATCAAAGTGCTTTACAACAAGAACATGATATAAACTCTCCTAAATGTAGGTATTTAATTGAGTCTTGCAAATTCCACTTGCCCACTCAGCTGGGACAAGTAATTATTTTTGATGGACGAGTAAAATGTCATTAGTACTTCCATCCTGCTAAAGCTAGAAGATTAGTCTTTGTGGCTGAGCTGATAAATTTCCATGACAGTTTTGCAAGGCTGAATGAGTAAATAAATGTAGCTGTACTTTTAAAACTACACACAAAGTCTGTCTTGATACCTACAATCACAACCCTTTACAACCAAAAAGTATGAACCGTACAGAAACAGAGACACCTACCCAGCTCAAAGGCTTGCTTGATCTCTGCTATCTAATAAGGATCAGACATTATCTGAAACGCTATACAGGCATCTAACAGCTGAAAAACATACCACAAGTAAACACATCAGGTCAGAATTTGCCGTGTGCCTAAAACTCTCTTTTACCTTGTTCCCATATGAACCTTGATTACATGAATCACACCTCCTTTAGCTGCCTGTACAGTATATATTATCTCCTGAAATGCCTCTCCAATCAGTCTCACTCTTTTAACTGAGTTCAGTATTCACTGCTCAGGCACCCAATACCCAACTCAGGCCTCACACATGGCAGATACAGGATTCAGTGGGGCCATGTGCTGCAGAGACACAAAGCCTTTCCTGAGAAGAACAGACAGGGGAGGCCATTGGCAAGGAGCTGACTGTAGGAGAAATGTTTGAAGACTGCATTAGTCTTCACTACTCTTTATGAAAAAGTCTCTTCAAAGGAAACCTTTGGTTTGAGGAATATTAATAAGCACTAGTTCTTAGGATTACCCTGAGACTTGAAAGGGAAGGGGTGTCACACCAGGGACAGCACGAAATAGCTGGGAGAACTGATGTTAGGTGCCTGAATTTGACTACAGCAGGTGTACATACCCTTGCTGAGACACAACCTCCTGCAGCCTCCCACCGTGCAAAAGTCTGCTTTGTGCCTCAAACATTCCCACAAGCCTTCACATGCAGGGAAGAAAGCTTTAAATAAATTACACAGTCACTTTTGTGTCTTCTGCATCAGAGGTCACACTGCAGTCTTTTGCTAAGGCAAAGGTGTACACTGTGAAATGTCATTTGCACAGCAAGGTGAGATGGGGGAGTTAATGCCTCCCCCCCACACCCTGACTTTCTCATCCCTCCCATGTATGTTGACATACCTATGCCAACAGGTCCAAGTGCCTTCTGTAAGGACTCAGTGTAACCTCTGCTAGTGGCAAGGTCATCTAGCTACATTGGCAAAAAGGTTTTGCTGCATTTTAAACTGCATCTTATGCTAGAGGGCTCTTCCAGGAGACCTTTGGTATAAGCGATGTGCTTTAAGATGCCACAATGTCCTTTCACACACTCTGTGTTTCTCTGTTCTTCTTTCTTCTTAAGGACTCGGGAAATGGCTGCCAGGTATCTCGTACCCCGATTAACAAATGTATGTTGTGACATTGTTTAATGGCTAAATAAACATGCAGTCTCAAAGTAACTGGAGACCCAGAAGGACAAAAACACATATGACACATTCATCAGATGCATCAAACAATGAGAAGAAAATCTGCCCAGCAAAAAGGCTGATCAGTATATGATAGAAAAATGCAGGTATTAACTAGATTTTTGAAGCTTTTTACTGGTGTTAATTGGCACAGTAAACTGTATAACAGAAAAGATTATTTGGAAAGTATTTAAAACATCAATTATCAAACATTTTATTTGGGGAGAAAATTAATAGTAATTTTTAGCAGCTCCAAGCCCAGTCTAATGCAAAAAGAAAATAAGGTGAAAAAGAAGGGCAAGGCAGGGCAAGGCAGTGAAGGGAAAGAAAAAGAAAAAGAAAGAGAAAGAGAAAGAGAAAGAGAAAGAGAAAGAGAAAGAGAAAGAGAAAGAGAAAGAGAAAGAGAAAGAGAAAGAGAAAGAGAAAGAGAAAGAGAAAGAGAAAGAGAAAGAGAAAGAGAAAGAGAAAGAGAAAGAGAAAGAGAAAGAGAAAGAGAAAGAGAAAGAGAAAGAGAAAGAGAAAGAGAAAGAGAAAGAGAAAGAGAAAGAGAAAGAGAAAGAGAAAGAGAAAGAGAAAGAGAAAGAGAAAGAGAAAGAGAAAGAGAAAGAGAAAGAGAAAGAGAAAGAGAAAGAGAAAGAGAAAGAGAAAGAGAAAGAGAAAGAGAAAGAGAAAGAGAAAGAGAAAGAGAAAGAGAAAGAGAAAGAGAAAGAGAAAGAGAAAGAGAAAGAGAAAGAGAAAGAGAAAGAGAAAGAGAAAGAGAAAGAGAAAGAGAAAGAGAAAGAGAAAGAGAAAGAGAAAAAGAAAGAGAAAAAGGAAAAGAAAAAAAAAGAAAAGAAAGAAAAGAAAAGAACATCCCCTTGCTACTATTAATGTTCTCTCCCTTTCTGTAGCCTTATTTCGTTGTGGCTTCTTACCCACTACAATACTATCCTACTAACTTAGAAACAAGCAGTGTCACGTGCTTACAAATCAATGTCCTAGCAGATAAAGCACAATATGGGGCACTAATGCTCAGAGGAAATGAAGCTTTCCTCTGCAGCCAGAAGGAATTTGGTTTCACGTGTCACTGTACAGTGACACTATGCTACTCCCAAAGCACACTGGAGCAAGCCCAGAAACAGACATAGCACCATAAGCACCATAAGCTTCTCTTTCTGGTCTGGGATCATATGGGGCAAAAATTACTGTTTCTGCAGACTTTCAAAGAGCATTAGACACCTGAACAACTGCTGTGCTTCTGAAAAAAATCTCCCTTAAAGTATTTTAAAAAAGAAAAAATGAAAAAGAGAAGCACTGTTAAAAGAAAGGGAGTTTTCTTAGTTTCTTCCTATCAAGAAATAAATATGTCTTTGCATTGCATCATAGATGCAAGCTAAACAAGTGTGAATCAGTTCCAGGCTTTGAAAGCATATGCACTCTCCCACCTTTATTGCACTTCCTAGAGCCATTAACTTTCATATTCCTTTCACCTTGTGAGTTCTCCCAACAACTGCTCACACATCTTTATTTTGACTTACCAAGGTAAAAACTCATTCAACCATACCTAATCCTAGGAATTTATCAGCTGGGGGAAGGCTGCAATTCAAGACATTCTCAGAACATAAGAACACAGCAATATTTTATCTGATATCTTTTTCAGCAATCTATGCAAATATATGCATTGCTTTGAGGTTGGTTTTTTTTGTTGTTGTTGTTGTTTTTTTTTAATTTTATTATAACCAAACACAGGAAACTATCACAGTGGCATCAATGTCATGAAAGGATACTATCTAATAAATGTGCTGGAGTTAGAAATGTTCTGTCAAAATTCAGTGCAATAATTTTGTGATGAAAACAACACCTTATTAATCACCAAAATACATTCTCTTAAAGACACCAAGGCTTAGACTGGCTGATGGGCAGCACTCCAGGCTTTGACAAAGCACCAAAGAAAGAGATCATTAGTTTGCCACAACCATAAATCTAGCATGTCCGGTTTCCAAACCACTGACAAATTATCTCCATAAAGTGACTAAATTTCTCAGATAGTATAGTTGCCCAAGGACTAGTGGTGAAACTGGAAGAATAATAAGAAGAACCCCAAAATACCAGTTTATTTTATGATTTATTATATAACTTGTAATGAAATTATTATCCTTCTGAACAGAATGACTGCATTTCTGATCATAATGCCAGGAAGGAAATGAACACTAGCAAGCATCAAGTCAAACTAGCATGGTAGAGACCACGTGAAAAGGGAATTTAACATGCCATGTGTAGGGCACATTTCTTCCAATGACATCCTTGTGAACGTATCCATCGGTGGAACAAGGATAGTGCTCGTTCACTCTATCCTCCAATATAATAACCATGCAACATCAGATAAAATCAGCAGATGGCTTAAAAGGTTACAGGGATCCAAAAAGTATCAGACATATTCATAGAAGAAAAATTCATTTAGAACTACTAAATGCACAGAGAACTCTGGCTTATGAAAGTGCCAGAGGCTACAAAGGTGTTCTGGGGAATATCTGAGAGCATGCCTCTGAATCCTGAAAATTCATTAATTCCAAGGTGATTAGTTATTTAAACAGCAAAACCAGAAAAAAATTCATATAACGTATCCAATAACCTTTTTAAAAAAGTTTAGTTATTTAGCTGTAGAACAGAAAATACACCATGATCATAGCTTGCAGAGAAAATACACCGTGATCATAGCTTGCGGAAGATCTAGATGCTGAAATGTTTTTTGTACTCCGGCTGCAAAGATGAATACACTGCAGACAAGGCTGATCTGCAAACAGTTTGAGAACAGATGAAAGGGCCAAGTTAATTGGATACATTTACTTTAATTGATCATTGAACCAGCTCTAACAATACCACATTACGGCATTCTCTATTTCCTCTTCTTTATTGTGGAAACTGAAACAGTCTGAAACAGTCTGATGTACTGTCTTGATCAGCCAAGAGACAGGTTGTTGGTAGTTGTTTTTTTTGTTGTTGTTTGTTTGTTTCCCTACAGGTAAAATGTTTGCTAGTTATATTCTAATGGTTTTAACCCTTATATGCTTTACACTGTGGTTTTGGATTGTCACAGCAATAGGTAACCCAGAAGAACTCCACCAAAGTGATCCAACTACACATGAAATATCAATGTGCTTCTTAAAATGCCCGTTTGCTCTCTTAAATCATGCTTAAGCTGTAACAAACTCCCTTTTCAGCAGAAAGCATTAAGAGTTGTTTATGTCTTGCAATATAACAGTGGCAACTATTACTAGACTTAGAAATCCAAGAATATTAAATCCGCAGCACCCTCGTTTACTTATTTTTATTTTAGGATTTTGCTAGATACTGACTCACCAGAAAAATCCTTTGCCTGCTACATAAGGGTTAGAGATCTCCTCCTAGAACTGGCTGGGAAGATCACAGCTCTGGATCTTTGATTTTGTTTACTGGAACCCAAGCCAAGCAGTAAAATGGGACCATTTCCAGTGAGGTAATCATAGCAGCTACCCCCAAAGTTTTCTCTGACTCATCCTCTTATTCCTGTGTCCCCCATCTCAATATAAAGCACAGTGAAATATCCTGCTTTTAGTCAAAAGCTGGGAAAGCTCTAAAATAATGATTATCTCTGCAATCAAATCTTTCAGTAGGTAATTTTGGGGTAGGGATGGTTTGTTATTTGACGATAAAGGATGGTGTTGAGCAATGAAGGATCAATTACTTGTATAATTTAAAAAACAGAATTCTTCCAAAATGGACATTTATAAACTCGTGTTTTGTTAGTAAGCTGTTTGCCTGCAGGAGTTACATGAATACCCCCTCCTTAACCCAAAGGAGAGCAACAGCAGCACTTTTCTGTCTGTGAGAAGTAGTCGTGACTATTAAGGATGTCACGCACTGTGACTGACTCCACGGGACCTTATCGGTAGCATATACATAGGTCTTCTTTCTGCAACTCTCTTCTGTGCCAGCACAAAACTCCTCTGAAGCACACAACACAAATTTTCTTTTTTTCCCCAGCACATAGCATTTACTTTCCATAGCACTAGAATCGACAGAGACACGGTGTTGAAGAAAGCCCAGGAGAATTCCAAGTCCCTTCCAATACAGTTTCCCACCTACCACTGACAGATGTTTGTCTACTCTGTTCTGAATCCTTCTCTTCCAAAAAAAAAAAAAAAAAAGTAAATTACTCTATAATCTTTCCGAAGGCTACCTATTATTATAAAGTTTTTCCTAAAATCTAACCAAAATCTCTTTGTTGCAAATCAAGATTTCCCAGAAGAAACCTTTATCATAAAAAAAAAAAAGCTTTTGCATAGCTAAGACTGTTAGAATCATTTCTCTCTTCGTTTTTTTTGTTTGTTTGTTTGTTTGTTTGTTTTTTTCACCAACTAAATACAGTTTTTCAAACTTCTGCCACATTTCACAATCCTTCTGAGTTCATCTGGACTCTTTCCAGTTTCCTTACATTTCCCTCCAAGTGTTAGGGCCAGTACTGAATTTCAAACTTATCCAATATCAAATACAGTAGAATAATTACTTCCCATAATTTGAAAACAACATATCCATCAATGTATCCTGGAATGAACTCTATCACTTCCGCAATTGCACACATTTTGGATTTATATTTGACTTGTCATCGACTATATATATAAGCCATAAAACCCCTCTTCTGCAGAGAGGTGCTTACCAAATTATCCCCCTTTTGTCCTCGTGTCATATGACTTTCCTTCCCAACTACAATACTTAGTATTTGTTTTTATTGAATTTTATCTTATTGATTTCACACTGTCACTCAAATTTATCATAGACAATTGAAATTCTAAGCCTGTCCTCTTTGAGAGTGCTTGCAATTATCAATTTTGCAAACTTTAATTGTATTCCTTCTTCCATTACCCAAAATGCTTACATAACAATTATGTAGCTATAGTGCACTCTCTCTCCTCCTCATATTAAAATATCAGCTTTTTTAAAAAGAGTGCAAGCATGTGGAAATCTATAGTGAGATATAATTGTTGCAAGTAAGGTCTTTCTATTAAAAGAAACAGAAACAGAAAATTCCCCAGTTCAGAATTTGACCAATTCAAAGGCACTCTTTTCCAACATCCGCTTCCAGGTGTACTTTTAAAAGAAACAGCTGAATGTAACCCTTTGTAGGAGTCCTACAGTGCTCTTTACACCCTGGCACACCACTCCCAGAGGAAACAGGCAATTAAACAGGACACTTTCAAAGTCATAAATTCCAGAATGGCACCAACATTAAGCTGGAGTCCTGTTCTGCTTGGTAGCCAAACACCTGCATCAATGCAGATGAAAATGAGCTATCCAGCACAAGAGAATTGCCCATATAGATTGAATTATGAGCTTATATCTCAATCATTCAAATAAATCTGCTTAAAGAAGTGGTAGCTTATTACTGATGTGCCTACTTGGTTATTTAACTCGGGACCATAACTCCTCACTCTTCTCACAGATATTGTCAGCTTTCCACAAAGAAAAATCACCAACCGCAACATACATTTTCTTGCCAGATTAGTTTAGAAACAAAGGGCTTTCACTTCAAAGAAGAGTCAGGAAACATGACGTGACTTTGCAAAATGTTAATCTTTCACTTCAAAATATTATCAGATGAATGTCCTCAACATTTCTTCCAAAGCCACTGAACAGGCTCGAATTCTTCTTCAGCTTCTCTAATCAGAGACACGGATCTCATCATTGGATTTAAAACACCATATCAGGCATGAAGTGAACATAATCTACCTATTTAAGTCCCTTTAACATAGCTGTGGTCCCGTAGTATCTGGGAGATTCATGAAGTGTTTATCCACACACTATCCCCAGGAGGTAACGAAGGGCTATTATCCCCCTTTCACAGCAACAGACTAAAAGCCCAACAGATGAATAACTTCCCATCCATGCAGTAGAGCTCAGGACAATGAGTCCCTGAGTTGGTGTGTCCTAGGTCTGCCTGGGAGCCAGCTGAGAAACATGTTTTCAGGTACAGCATCCCACGAACACAGCATCCTGCTTCAGCGATCAGGCCTTGCACCACCACGGCACACTTGAGCATCACTGGCAACTTCCATGCACTGTACAGGTTTCTCTTGTGCTCACACGTTTATCTGTTGGCGTTTATTTCCTCCTAGCTCTCAGCATGCTATCTCTGAATTAGGATCACTGGAAAAGTGCAGCGGGTTCTGATACCGCTAATGCAGCAGATGTTTTTAGGAGTTATTCAAATAGCAGCAAAACTCAGCCCACTTTCCCGATATGGTAAAAGAGAATAGTTCATTTTAAAGTATACTAATTAGTTAAAAAGCAGGTTTGAATAACTAGTACTTACACATTATTTTCCACCTTGAAAATCTCAATTTGTATGGCATTACAGCTTAGGCAACCCGAATCAACCCTAATGTAAAACTTCTCTTCGAACACTGCAGCATCAGCACAGTGGAAAGACGGAAGTATAACAGATAACTCCTATAGTTGTCATTTGTCCTAACAAAGGAAAAGCTCCCCAAACTAGATTTGGCCTACAAGACCTGCAACATTAGCAAGTCACCTACTGCTTTTCATCCTTTTGGTCAAACTCCATGGCATTAACCAGCTTCAAATTTCTTCCCTAGTCAATGATCACTGTAAGTCATTTTGTCCAGGTGTGCTGCTTGTCCAGAAATATGCCTATCTAGGGCATGGCTGAGGCAGGAGGTGTACATAACTGAAAAGTAACCAACATGCAAAAAAAAAAAAANGGGTCAAGATAGGGAATAAGAGGCAAATTTGGTCTTGATGTAACCTGTACCGCTACGATGTCCTCAGTTATCCAGCTCCAACAACACGTGACATGGAACAGACAGAGAAGCAACACAGTGCCGACAAATCCACCCGAGCGGGGAGCAGTGAAAAACCCATTGCACCCAGGCCTGCTCAGCAAGCCTGCAGCCTGCTCCGCTCCTTCGCTGCTCCCCACAAGACCTCAGACCTTCCCTGCTCGGCTTCATTCCCGCTGAATTCCATCCTCCCAGGAAGACAGAGCTCTCTGTTCACGGCAACACCTGCTTGGCGAGCAAAATACGGAGGTATTTTTAAGTTTTTAACTCCTCACAGATGCTAGGATATCTTTATCCAGCGTTAGAGGCTGCTCTGAGCTACACCTGGTGTGTCTTCCAGAGACCCTGTCAGCCCTGCTCCTTCGCAGGGAGCAGGGGCTTGGAAGCTGGTTGGAGCCTAGGACCATTGGCTTTAAATATCGCTGGCCATCGCGGCACGCTCAGGGTGTGAGCGCCCACCCCAGCCCGCCTACCTGTTCCACTGGAGCTGCCTCCTCTACAAAGAAGTCTTCCATTGCTGCAGCTGCTCACGTCTGTGCAAGGAACCGGGGCGAGGGGCGGGGATGGGGGTGGAGGGGAATCCTGGAAACTGGCACAACCTAGATACACAGACTGGCAGAGCAACCAACGTTTAAAAAAATCTTAATTAATTACACAGAATCCAGCAAAATTCTGAACCACTGAGCTGACTCTCTTTTTCTTTTTTTTCTTTTTTTCTAAGCGCTCATTACTCCGATGAGGCAGAAGGTACTTTCAAAGGTTTTTTGCTCTCTGCAGAGGAACAAGCAAGGATGGAGGCCATCCTTTGAAGAAGACACACCACCAACAGTTAGCGACGTGCCTTGGCGTGAAGCTCAAATGACCCCAGAAGGTGCTTTCTAGCAGTGACGGTACCTAAAAAGGTGCTGTTGTTTAACCATTTCAGTGCTACTGTGGGCTTTAGGGGAGTTCCTGGGAGTGTAAATGCCCCCTTGAAGCAATGGAAGATAGGAAAAGCAGGACAGAAGCATCCCTCAAGGGTACGCTGAATGGGGACAGGTTTTGCAAAGAATGATCTCGTGCTAGCAGTTCTGGCCCCACAACTCACATGGCTCTGAGTGACTCCAAAGAGAGCAAATTCCCGCCAGGACAACAGGTCAGGCACTGCCTTGTCTTCACCTGCAAACACACAGCAGGCTGCACCCATGTGGCTGGGATGCATCTTCTTCTCCATGGCATTTCTGGCAAAATCCCCTGCTGATTCATACAGGTCAGGATCAGGCCTGCAGACATGGGTTAAAACAACTCTCTGGTGAACACCAGGCCTTGCAGTACTTGCTAGGGGTTTTCATAATTCACATAGGAAGTATTTAAAATAATCTGAACAGTTGTAGAAAGCAGAAGAGGATTCCTGAAGTAATGAAAATATGTTCCCCAAAGAGCAAGGACTTGGAAAAAAATAATTAATTGAAAAGTAAGTGATGTGGGATGGAGAGTCATATAACCAATGAAGGGGAAATGCACTTCAGATCTTCACAGAAAAAAAAATGAGTTGGAATCTTTTTCAACTTATCACAGCTTTCATCTTAGCAATCATATAAGATTTTTCTTTGTTTCTGATGGTAGAGGAAATAGACTCTCAAAGTTAAGAAACCCTAGTGAACTCCCTACAAAAATAAAATCATTTGGGAATTTGTTTTTAAAACTATGACAGTATAATCAGACACAAAAAAAGAATGCTATTGAGTTCATTACTAATGAAATGACCTTAAAAATCTACATTTCATTAAATGTGATATGCACTAAAATGCCACAGGAGAAACAATATATTATTTTTTTAGTAATATCAAAAGCTGTCATTTTCTGCAACAACCTGGGGCTACTGGAAAGCGTATTCCCATGAATAATTAGCATTTGGCATTAAGAAGTATTTTATCATGAAAGCTTCCATAGCTCTAAGTAGCATAACTAGGAGTGTTGGATGGTATTAATGAAAAGGTTAGGGTGACTGTTGGTCTTACGTATTACTTTGCCTTCATGGAGTTAAAATCAGAACCTTTTTGTTATTGTCAATTTTTGTTTTAATATTAATAAGACTAAAGCCATATGAAAAGTCCTGTACAAGGAATAAGAAAAACAGATGGAAAATATCAGCAAGAAAAACAACTACTTGCAACAGTCTGACTTGAAAATGGCACTTTTCCCTGTAAATATACAGCTCAGCTGAGGAAATCACATAAGGAAATTCTTAACTTCAAGGATACAAACCTTCTGGTATCATGCTTGATGGTTCAGAATCTCTTTGTTTTAAAGGAAAAACTTTATCACGTTTTATTATCTGTGAGAATTTTTGCTGCAAAAATTTATGGCTTTTTCACCTGTTTGCAATTAATAAATAATTCCTTTCTATTTTTGAAAGCTGGGAGGAAACAAACAAACAAACAAAAAAAGAACAGAGTTTATAGTACAGTACTTGCTGGCCTTTTTAAAGGACTTCAGCACAGGAAATTACTATATATCAGTCTCTCTGCAATGACTATGTACACATCCACTTTTGTGACCTGGCACTCAGTGGTAAATGTAAGGTAATCTGAGTTTATCAAGCTTGGACTGATTGAATGATACCTTCAGTAAAAGAGGGACAAGCTACCTTGAAGAGCTGATGACGGAGTAAGACAAATGTATATCAACAATCCTGAAGCAGCTGTTCTGAAGCAATGCCTGTAGTGCAGTATCTGGTTCACATAGCAAAGCTCTCAAAAATCAGAGATTAATACATTCTTCAACTATGAAGAACATTTATAGCCACTTATCCGGAAATCCTGATGGCTATAGATCTTGCTTGAATTTGAATTCTGTTGGAATTAGAGTGTTTTGTAGACAACTGATTACTTCTAACTAAAACATTTCCCAAGCTAAAGTTCATTATAAATAACTCTTGGCAAGTTTTTCCACTGGCAGGCTACATCTTCCTGCCTCGTTTTGAAACCATTTCCTACCTTCAGTTTCATTTAGCACGCTCTGCTTACCCCTTTTTCAAGCAGATCAGAGTGATATGATAGAGCCGTGAACTTTCTCTTTGACAAACTAAACACATCAAACTCACCCAGCTCCCTCAGCAAGGCATATTTTTCCTTCCCTTATTCAACACCAGAGCTTTTCTCTGGATCCTCTTCACTGCTTTGAATGCTTTTCTTGAAATATGGACACTAGTCCCTTGTGTAGTTTTTCATTAAGGATCCCCCCAAGTCCAAAGACCTATTATAACTTCATTCTTCTTACTGAAGATTCAAATACACATGAACATTTTTGTACATATTAATGCACAGGGAGCTTGTCCTTCACTTGACATTCCTCAGTGGCATTGAGTATTTTTTTCAGACTCATTACTTCCCCTGATGAATCCCCTTACCCTTCAAGTCTGGCCCGTATTTTTTGTTGCAGATGTGACTTTTTTGAAATAGGTGGGGTTTGTGTTCTTTCAGCTTACCAACAGATCTCAGCTGTCCTGGAGCTGTCCCATTATCTTTAGCATTGACACAAAGATCAGTATAGTGTAATCAGAAAACTTTGTCTGCCATCACTTTGTGCATTCTCATAGTTGATTTACACAAGGTTTGAGATGGTGCAGGACTGAGAATCAATCCTTGCAGGACTGAGAACCACATTTGCTCCTTGATGATTCTGCTTTTAAAATTATACTCTGATACAGTCATTGGCCAGATTTTAGTCTAACCAGGATGCACACGCTGAACTAAATCCACTTGCAGTTTCTCAAGTGCCAGGTAGGGCTGTGGTACAGAGCCAGGCAACTCTCAGATGTTACATCCATTACCAAACTAAGAGTGTCCTTGGGGGAAAAAAGGTTATGTCTGAAGAAACCTGATCTTTAGGACGTCATCATCTTTCCTTACCAAAACTCTGGAAACTCTATCATTTAATTTATTTTAGTGATTACTAATAATAGTTTTCCATTTGCTCCCACTCTGCCTTAATATTTTAATATTTATAATCCCTTCTCCTCTTTGTATTTAAAATTCTCTATTAACTTTTTCTCTAAAATGTGCAGATTTGAAAAGAAAAGTAGTAGTTTTTTTCTAGACTGTGGAGTCAGGTCATTTAGAAGAATATTCCTGAGTAGAACACACAGTAAGATTTCAGCTTGTCAAAGTTAGGGGGTCTAAAAGTTTCCTGATCTCCAGTTCCCTGAAGTTGATGGCCTTCAGCCGTTGTTGGGAATTCTATATTCAAAGTGACATGCAACAACTACAGCAAAGCTCTGTCAAAGTTGTTGGTTGGTCTTTCTATTTTGACATTATGTCTTTTCTACTTCATTTATCTGTGAAATAGTGGGCAACTCCAGCCTTGCTTGGAGAAATCACAGCCCTTGGCCAACCTTCAGAGAAGTCTATTCTTCATTTTGAGAACTTATTGCCTGAAGAGTTTGACTTTCCTGTGGTCTTTCTCACAAATATTCTACACAGGTCAAATGATGACCAACTTGTGAGTATCACACACTGTCAAACACCTTGACATGCATTCAGCAAATAACAGCAGTAGGCTCTTTATTATACTGAACTCAATTAGGGATACAGGGCCATGAGAAGATGTTGATAACTTGAAATACTCTTGGCTTTGTTCAAGCTACAGTGTGGACAGGAAAAAAAAAACATAACCTTTTCCAGTCCTCTTTTCAGCGATACTTCTTACTTTGCTTCCCTTTTCCAAATATTTGGATGAAATTTCTTATAATAATTTATTCTGGAAAAAAAAATCCTCTGTGATTTACTGATCTTTGCATTGTAAACAGAGAGTTTATGGTGGAGGAATATTTTTTAAAAATCCAAATAGCACAGCTCAGTTTTATTCCTTCTTTGATACTGTTCTTTTTTATGTTGCTACGGTATATGTGCACCATGTGAAAGGGAGGTTGCTATGGAAACTACTCATTATTTTTCAATAGTAGGCTAGCTACTTAAAAAAAATCCTACATCTTTTTAATCCCTGGAGAGTCCTAATTTATCCCGTACACAGACTTTCCTTCTTGACAGTTCCTTTAATATTCACTGCACTGCAGTGTGCATTAATCTGAACATGTCTAACAAATCCACAACTTACTTCTGAAATCAACTTTCCGGCAAAGTTTGGTGCTAAAAAAATATTTTTTTCAGCTTGGCTTTTCCTTGTTTATATTTCTTTGAAAGACTGCAGATACAAACAGCAAAACCAGAAGCAGATCTCTGCAAGAGTCTCACTGGTTAGAGAGTCAGACATATTGAAAAAAGAAATAATAGTAATAATAAAAATCCTTTATCTGTAATAAATGGCAAGAGCTGCAGGAAGGGAGGATGGACAGTGGTCAGAAGTGCTAGACTGGAATCTGGGGTTAATTCCTTCCAGCGCCACAAGCTTCCCTGGCCAGCTCTTGGTCTCCTCTTCCCTCAATTTTCCACCTACACAGATATCTCAAGGCCTCTGTATTTGACAGACTGAAGGCACCAGTGACCTTCTCAAGCATTAAGGTAATGAACCACATCAGTGCAGTTGGTCGTGGCAGTCATGGGAATTTCCAGAAGTCCAGACTGTCACCATGTGGCATAATTACTATTTCTCTGCTTAGACATCACATTGTCCCTCCACTTTTTTTTTTTTTCTTTAAAGAAGTAAATTAAGGATCTATTAGTTATGAACCAGTTAACCCCTTCCTACCCCCATCATTCTATATTATTAAATGAACCTTAAGTGCAAGAAAGCTGTTGGCTGAAGGTCCCAGTTTAAGAACATCAGCTTGTGAATAAAAGAGGCTCCTAAAAAGGAATAGCCTCTCCCAGCCAAAATAATCATTTCCCCAAGGATCCAACTACTCTAAAATATTCAGATTCCCCCTTAAGGATCTGAGTATTCTCACTTTTGTTGCTGTTAATTTTAAGCAGAGCAGTAGCACTTCAGTAGAACATATCTCACCAGAACAAAAAGGAAAACCAAAAGAGTAGAAATAGTTAATTCTCTCATCCCTTCTCTTTTAGGCATATCTGAAGCATCTATCGCACCTCTTTAGATTACTCCAGAATTTGACTGTTTTGACAAAGTCAGTGACAAAACTGACCTAATAACATACACTGACCAAACACAGGAACTCTGCAGTTTAATGAAAGCAGAATTGGGCTAACACAAAAATAGACTAGCATCTCAAGTATTTCAGAGATTAAAAACAACATTTTCTTTGTTATCACTGTGACTCCTTTTTTCACAATGACATTTTCCTCTAAATAACTTTGCATATGTTTCATATGTGCAATCACATGTAAACCTGATCTAAATTGAGCCACAGATGAGAGCAGCTATGGGGACACTTTTAAAGCTTGCAGATCTAGATCTAAGTCTTCCTATACATAATCAATTTTTCCTTCTGGCAATTTTAAAAGGAATCAGTTTTATTACTCATGCCCTATGAGCTCATACGCTCTGCCATTTACTCTAATTATGACAAAGAAGGGTAAACATTGTTTGTTTGTGTTTTTTTTTTTTATATAGTTCAAAAAATTTTCCTATTAGTGCACAGCTCACAGGCATTATATATCAGTATTAAATAATATAAATAGCTCACTAGTTTGCCACACATTCTCTGAGAGCTCTAAAACCTGAAATGCCTTTATTATCCATTCAGGTAAAAGACAGACAAGAGACTTAACAATCTCCCCAACCTTTTTGTCTGGTACTTAACCATGTTAGCACAAAAAAGTCCAGAATTTATTCCTGTTCTCTGTAATTGAAACTGATTCCTGCAAGAGGTTTTGGCTTTTTCCTGACCTCAGGTTAGAAAAAATTCCCCACAACTCTTTCTGCATTTCAATTTTACTTTGTTGAACTTTCCTAGTGTTTTAATGTTTTCAAAAAGAAAGAATATGGCCAGCAATGATTTTCAAAAATATATTTGTGAAAATTATAACGTGGTCCCTGAACCTGCAAAGATCATAAATGTATCCTAAGTAGCTTAACTGAATGGAAGCATTAGTGGTATGTTGTAGGTGGAAACCCAGAAAGAATTATAAAATATTTTCAGGCAGATCTAAGTAACAAAACCAAAGCTGAAGCTGGGAACAGCTGAACTGGGCGGGGGGAGGCAATAGGAATTGGTGCACAAACATCTTCAAAAATCCTTCTTCCTGGCTTCTGTAACTCTTCCCTGAGCCTTATTTCTCTTAGCAGAAAGAATTTCTACTCAGCAAACCCTGCCCTCTGCTGACTAAATGCCATTACTGCCATATACATGCACTTTTTTTTTTTTTTT
>VXAA01003459.1:269350-298425 GCA_013399115.1 Anseranas semipalmata
ACATAGATTGCGATGAAAAATGCAAGCTAAAATCCATTCAATAGCATGCTTTGGATTTTATTCATTCCCTCTTAAGAGCTCCATCAATAGTATTTTTTTTTAAGTTCTCTTTCAGAGAAATGTTCATGTTACCACGCTACGGAGCACTGTGCATTATGTACTTTAACAATTTAACTTCTCTCCTATGAAAACAACCACTTTTTCCAGACTGATCACAAGGTCACACGACACTACAAAATTACCTTCCAGTCTCATCCTTCTGCCACTGAAAGAGCAAAAGTCTCAGTGAATTAGCTCGCTGTATAAAAGAACATTCCTGAGCCTGTCTTTGAGCCCACGCCTGCAAAGAGTTGCTTCTCTGAAGTCACATCGACACCATGCAATGCAGGAAAAAAAAAAAAAAAAAAAGGATTTTTATGCCAAATGATTGGTGTAATCATGTTCTTAACCTTCTCCTGTTGGTACAATCAGAAATCTAAGCCCTCCACAGACAATGGGGAGATGGTGAAATCAGGGTATGTACATGATACTTAGCAAAAGCCTTTTTCAGACTTCATATTCAACAGCTATATTTAAAGCTATTTGCTAAATTACTTTTCCAAGCAAATGTCAGGTTAGCACAAAAATATGTTTTTATCTGAACCATATAAACAATATATACCTCCCTCCCATTGTGCAAAAATATACCTGGTTGTAACAAATATACCTTTATGATTGCTAGAAATAGAAATTCCAGCACATGAACAGTCATCAGAACCTAAACAGCATTTGAGGGGCAGAGATCTGCAGGTCATTGGATTTTTAGAGGGGTGGCCAGAGTTTACTGCTGGGCTGCTAACATCAGGCACATGCACTTCTCTTTGAAAACTGAGGAGCTACCAGAATTTTCAGTGTTCTTTTTTTTTTTTTTTTTTTTTTCCCCTGCCATTTGCTATGGAGCAGCAAGGCCTGGCACAAGGCTTGTCATGCTGGAACACATCTGGATGGACCTGTAGGAAGGACGAGGAGAAGCACATAAATCCCAGCTTCTCTCCATGCTGGTTACTGGCTGGGGGGCTGTGCTTTTGGAGAAGGAGGTGGGTGCCAGGTTGCAGAGAGCTTTTGAATACAGGCTCCAGGTGACCCACAGAGCACTCAGCTGGGATGGGGAGATTGCTGAAAGCTTGGAAACAGCTGGGAAAACTGGTGAACTGAATTTCTATTGCTCGCATTACAGCAGGGCCCTTTTGCCCCATGGCACTAACGTTGTAGCTACAAAGACGGTTTGAGAAGGTGTTAAGATGGCATAATGGCCAAAGTCCTGCCATCACCCTCCTCTGACAGGGACACAAATACCCGTGTGGCCACATGATGACACACAGCCAGGAAGCTAAAACTAGCCCAGGAAAGGGAAGAAAGACAAGTTTTACCCTGCCCCACAAATCCCCTCTGCTCCCAGCTCAGCACAGGGGCTGAAAGGTTGCTCTTCATTTCAGTTCCCCCTCATTGCCATGACGGACCCAGAAAATGAAAGAGTCTTAACCCTCGTCCCCCCAGCACATGGGCTAGGGAGAGAAAGGCACTGCCGCTCAGCAGTCAGAGCTGCCTCCCGCTCCCCAGCGCAATCGCAAGTCGGCAAGGCTGCTCCTCTGCCCCCGGGGCTTCACTGAGAAACTGAGACACCCACGGAGACCCAGCTCCACCACAGCAGCGTGAGTCCTCCTTCTGCACAGCCTAAGGCAAAGAGCGTGCAACATGCCAGAGCAAGGCCCTCGCGCTAACGCACGAGGCAAACGCAAAGCAGGCACGAAAAACAAATAAAGCAGTAAGAATAACAGAGCTCGAAGCACAATCAGGAGAATAATTATCAACCCAAGAGGAGAGACGTTTTATGCCTTGCTGCTTTCTCGCAGTCACGGGGCTACTGCTAATTAGAACAGATACAATTTTCAGGCAGTGTGTGATTTTCAAGTTGATGGTGTCCTTAAAAAAGCTTTTCGGGCTCTCATTGCTATTCACGGTATAGCGGTTTGCTCTCGCTTACCCTGACTCAGCAAAGCTCTTGCATGTGCTGTTCCAAGCACATGCTTAAACCAGAGTGTTGTGAGAATGCAGGTCTTCTGCTGAGCCAAGAGGCTGTGATGTCAGACTCCAAGCTTAATCGTGCCCTTAGGGGCTCCTCTGAATAAGGACCCCTGTCAGTGGCTCTCGGGCACGAAGTGATTCTGACCTGTATGCCTGAGGTTTAGGTGTTATATTAGACCTGCCCAACTCTAAGTGGTTGGTTTCTTCCTCTCTCGCCAGCTCTGGAGACACAACATCCATCACAGAAATTGTAGGAATCAAATAGGTTGCCCATCCAGTGGATAGATATATTTTTGGTGAGAAGAGCTAGAAATGAAGGTGTGTTTTTCTACCACAGCCCCTGGAGAATGACTGGAGCTCCAGCCCCGAGCCTGGGAGTCCGTGTGTACTCGAAAGGCCCTTCCATGTGCCTTCCAGCAGCTGTGCCAAGACCACACAAGGGTCATGCATGTTTCTGGGGCTGGGGGTATGATTGAGGTGTGCTTGAGGTAGATGTTGGCACCTACAGTCTCAAAATAAGTCAATGTGACACTGAAGGGGCTTGGATCTGCTGTGGATCTGAAGGGATGTCATCAAGCAACAGGCGCCAGAGAATTAACAAATAGGGGATATGCATTAAAACCAGCACTGAGCAGTGGGAGAAGCCAGAGCACACTGCCGCACAAGTAGCCTTTAATACAAGCTTGGGCAAATGTGTTTAGTGCAGTTTTCTATATAAAGATGCCATAGCAAGAGCATAAATCATCTTGCCTAGCTAGGGAGATGGGCTCCGTCACTGGCAAATGCTTTGTGAATGAAGAAACAGCAGGAGGCAATTCAAAAAATTATTTTCTAAAATCTTTTATGTGTGGCACCAGTCTCCTAACTGTTAGGACCCAAATTGTAGAGCAAAAGGGCCAAAAGAGCCAATGTAGACAGTAGCTTAGGCCCTGAGTTTGCAATCATCAGAGGCAGCATGGCCTCATCCATCCATGTAATCTGCTATTGTGGACAGCAGTGCCAACTGGAAGAAGGGTTTCTGTTGCTGCAAGGATCATCAAATTCCTGATTTACTGAAGGCATGCTGAATGGCTTGGAGACACAGAGCGTGTTTCTGTACTGCTGACAATGTTGAGCCTTGTTCTTTCTAATACAGTACTGGAAAAGGAGGACGAAAAATGAAGTGAGAGTTTACTTGCAACTGTCTTGTCTCCAGTTCTGTCACTTGCTTTATATTCTTGTTTTTGTCCCCTCATCTGCTCCTGCCATAAATTTCTGGCCGTGCTTGTAAGGCCTTTTACCTGTACACCAGTGCCCAGGGGATGTAAGCAGTACACAGGGCTTACCTTTTGTCGCAGGGTCTCCAGGGGGCACAACCGGAGGGTTTGATGGAACACTGTCTTTTTCATTCCAGTGACACATCCTGTTCATGCTACTTTAATTGTGGTTTAGTGGCACAGAGCCAAGGCAAGGAGTGAATTTCAGGGCAGAAAGCAGACAGCTTTTTACTTTCATTGCAGTCTCTGATACCAGCAATGGCTTTAAATCACCATATAGCTTGAAAAATGCATTACAATGCACAAGCATGCCAGCCTGGTGGCAAAGCCATTCGGATACAAAGCAATGACACACATCTATTCATTTCTCCTTTTTCTGCGTGTTGTCCCTTACTCTCTCTTTCTCAGTTTGTCTTCCACCTCTTTTATCTTCCTCTCTTTTCCCGGAAACGTGGAGAACTCCTGTAACAGCTTGAAGCCCATGCGAGTTTTACACCATTCTCACCTGGGAGCCAAAAATCAAAGTCTGCTCTGCGTCACGCTGCGCAGGAGACACCAGTGGTTTCTCTCTCTACTCCAGCACAAACTCGCAGCATGAGGGCAAGCGAGGCAGCAAAGCTGGGCTCACTCACACCTGCTCAGGAAGCAGCGTGCTAACTTCACAGGAACATCATCTGCCCTCCCCATTTCTGCTCCCCATGCCATGTATTTCAAACACACTGCTAATGCAATCCAGAGACTTCCAGAAAATCCAGACTTTTGCTTCTCACCCTCACCTGGGGAAAACAGCAGAGCTCTTCACCTCACTGGTAAATAATAATACTCTTCTCACTTAGAATAATTTTGCAAATTTATTGCATTGTGCCAATTGGACACAACGTCAACCTCTGTCAGTCCCAGCCTCTGTTTGCTAGGCAGTAATTTAAATTGCAATATTCCTAGATACACTGAGATAGTACCTAAGGGGAATTACCCCACTGTGTCCCAAAAATAAGGATTAACCCACTGATGTCTCACAAATAAAGGGAATAGGGGCTGACCAGGTCATACAGGGAAACACAGCATCATTGAAGGGGTGAGAACGTCAGGGCTTAGGTGTGCAGGAACAGCAAAGCAATTATCATTTTCTCTTCTTCTTACAAGAAGCCTCTGTGTCTTTCTTTTCCCTTCCCAACAGCAGATAGCTAAACTGTGAAGCTCATTGCCTGAGGATGTTGTGTATGCCAGAAGTTTATATGTGTTTATATGAAAAATCTAGTGGCACAACCTAGGGCACAGAAACCATCCCAGTCACCGGTTGTCAGGAGGACACACCAGGGGAGCTACACAGTGAGCTTGCTCTAGTCTAACATCCCTTCTCCAGGCAACTGCTATTGACAATTGTCAAAGAGATGGAAAACTAAAGTATTTTGACCTTTAGTCTGATCCGATATGTCTGTTCTTAAGCACTCTGCTATGTTTTAGTCCTGGCATTTATTTGGTGACATCCGGTTTCTTTTAGAAGCACAATCCCTGAAATTATAAAAGGAAATCATAAAAGGTCTTAAGAAGACGTAGAATTGTTTAATCTCCTGATTTTCTTCAGCAAATCTCAAATTATGGAGGCTCAAGCTTACAGGTGCTGGGCATCAGCAGTACTGATGCTGCACTTCTTCCTTTTCAGTGTTTACCTGCTGCATTTCTCCATGGTTGTGCATTGCTCCACTCATAAAGATGTTTTCTCCAGCTGTCCCATGCCAGAAAGAATTTTGAAGGCAGCAGCAAGAGAGGAGGTGGGCTACACATTGCTCTGGTCCCTCTTTTCAGCCTGTGTGTTTGGGATATGTGCAATAGGACAGCACATATGTGCCCTGCCAAGTGACATACTGCCTGGTTTTGTGATGCAATAGTGATCATGATGGGAATCTTCCAAGTGCCTCCATAGCCTGTGCCTGTTTCCAGCAGCAACATGCAAGCAGAAAAGTAAAGTTTTGGCAAAGCTTATCCATGCTTAATGCTCGCTTCCAGGAGGGGAAGAAATCTGCAGGACTTCTCTAGATGACAAAACTGACATGTACTGTTGAAGGTGCAAAACAAGCCCTGGTGCCCTGCCACCACCAACTGATCAACGTTGAGTCTAATCCTTCTTTTGGGGATTTCCATTGACTTAATTCCTTAAAAGGAAGGAGTTCACTACGATGTAAATTGGTCTGGAAACCAGCAGTTGAGAAGAACAGCAGAATAACATCAAAACACAGATCGTGCACAATGCCATTAATGGTGTCTAAATACACCAGCTACAGTCTAGGCTCCACTGAAACCAATCTCCCCTGTGGCTCTCACAGAATGGGACTTAAAATGCCTACAGAGAGACACTAATGCACACTTGGTCGGCTGGTTTGTTTTAAGCTGCAATCCACAGCTTTGGTCACAGGGTCATGCTCAACCCATGTGGCTGTTCATGAACAATTTACATTCCATAGCCCATCCCAAATCAGCACATACAGCTCTCAGAGACATGAGGCAGGATTTGTTCTGTGAACTGAGGGGGTCACTGAGATTCCAGTTATGAAACAGGCTAATTCGGGGATGCCCATAGTTTGGATAATTTAAAGTCAAAGTGGACAAACACAAGAATGCATTGTGGAGAAAAGCCTGCTCTGGAAGGTCAGGAGATAATCTCCTTGGTCTCATCTCTCTCCTCATCACTCCAACTGTGTTAAGAACTTAAGCTGTAAACCATTGTGCCTCGTGGAGTAACCTTAGGGCCATCCTGTGAAGACCTAAGCACAGCCATTTAAAAAGCACCTAAACAAACCAAGAAAACTGTATGTAGCTGCAGTGCTGAGGACCTTCAGGTATCTCTGATGACATGTCAGTTCTCTGCAAATTAGCTTCTCAAGCAGCTACTGTCAAGAATCCACAAATTTCAATTTAACCGAACCCAAAGTTATCCAGGCTATTTTCTGATTTACCCTCATATTCTCTAAACAGAATTCATCTCCCCATCTGCATCAGCAGTGGCTCCTGTGGAAATTTTATCTGAACATATTCTCAGTCTATTCTCCCAGTCCTTTTGCCACCTCTATTGCATTTTGCCTCTGCTTTCTTTTCTCTCAACAGGCTGTTGAGTTTCATCATACACCTATAATATATTTTGGGCAAGACAATGGGCTGTTTCCCTCCTTACTCATTCTTCTCTCCCTTTTTCTTTCTTTTGTCCTTGAGTTTCATTTGGGATTTGCACACAGGAGCCAAGAGTTCATCATTTTGGTGCCCAAAGTGCAGGATGCTAGGCCAGCTCCACACAGATACTTAAATGTCAAAAATGCCAAAGCCATGCAGATCACAGTTCTCTCATGTAACCAGGCTCTAATATTTAAGCAAAACATTCTTATTATTTGTAACATGTTTTTATCATGATTTTGAAGAGGAATCCATTCTAAAACCTGTGTTTTCTGTTAAAACTGTGACAGACAGACATTGCCAGCAGGGAGTTTGTTTATTTATGCTTCAGTAATATCATTCCACAAAATTTCCATTCTGATCATTTCCATAGACAATAAACAGGCAACTTGCTGACTCCTAAGTGGTAAGAACAAATTTGAATTCCATGACAAGAGATATAGATCAGGGAGAAATAAATTAAGAAACCCAGCATATCTCCATACCCAGCGACAGGAGACTGCAGCACCCTCTCTGTTCTAGCAAGTTCAGGTCCCTGGAGCAGTTAAGTCCCAGCAGCATCTTCAGCAAGGTCAGCCATGCAAACGCAACGTTCCTGTATCTGGCAGCCATAAGGAGCCCACAGCAAGGTTTGCACTGCCAGGACTAAACTCCTAATAGACAGCCAGTCAAAATTGCCTTTTATTAGACATGACTACATCTACAGGAGCTGCAATTCAACCTTCACAGTTGCAGTAATTCCATTATGAACCTTTGCAGAAGCAAGACAAGTTTTTTTTGTGACATTAAATGGCAAAGGTAGGAAAAGAAGTGAAAAAATGGAAGTGACATTAGCACAGAGCTGTATTTATCAAGCACTGGTTTCTTCCCCTACCATACGTTTTGAATGACAGAAAGTTTTTCAGCCTCCCAGCAGAGATCAATGCTTGAAATCTGAAGCTAAACAAATACAGACAAATTCACATGAAAAATGAGGCACTCATCTAGGAGCAGAGTGATTAACTCTGTTGACTTACTGCATGACTTAAACAACTTGATGGATTCTCTGTCACTGGGGCATACTCTGATCAAGACTGGATATTCTCCTAGGATTGCACTTTATCTCAAAGAGTTACTCAGCTCAAAGCAGTGGCAATTCATGGAAGCTCATGGCCTGCATAAGGAAGGTGTCAGACAAAATCAGAACAATTAAACCTCCAGTACAACATTGCAGCATTGAAGCGGCCTTTAGCCAGAACCAGCACCAGCACTCCATGCCTTGCTGGGACAAGTCTGGACAGGATGAGACAGGGCTCTGGCTCCATCCTTGCCTGCCACACTGTCCTGGCAGCAGCAGCTCCACTTTTTCCATAGGCAAAACAAGTGCAGCATTTTCTGAGCAAACATCTTCCTGTTGTCTTCATTAGGCTAAAAGGAATGGATGGATGGAAGCATTTCATGGACCATATCTGGCATGTGAGCCACCAGAAGGAACACAACAGATGATGATTGCAATAAATGTAACTTTCCAGTATACAGAGACACCTGTCTTTAAGTGCACCAAGTCTTAACTCATTACAGTCCAGTCTAGACTGACACAGTGAATTGCCACACTAGTAAAGTACCTGTATGAGTTCGGGGTGAAGGAGAAATCTTGCAGAGATAATTGACACATGGACATCCAGACATTTTTTTTCTGGGAAAGTGTGGAAAGAGTATGAGCTGGTTATCTGGCAGAGGAGATGAGAAACTCCTATAAGTCTCAGGGAAAACCTGATCTAGTGAAAGATGTCCAGACCCATGGCAGAGGGGTTGGACTACATGATCTTTAAAGGTAGCTTTTAACCCAAACCATTCCATGACTCTATGATTCTATGAAAATGAGAAATACAGTTCCCAAATCAGCAGCCTATTAAAGCAATACCTCATTAATAGTTAGGAAGCATGGAATGGGATGGATAGGAAAGGACAGGGATACTGATGCTTTATGCACTAAAAGTTCAGGTGAAGATCACAAGTTTAATCTGAGATTTGAAGCCGCACTGCAGATGGCTCTCACCCACACCGATCAGTCCATCACTATACTGTCTGTCATCGTGCCACTCACAGATCAGGACTCCGCTGGGCAAGGCACAAACAGGCTGTGTCAAAAGGATGGATTGCTCCCTGGGGCTCAGGTGCAAAGAGACGAGCTACAGCAAGCAATACAACTATCACTTGGCAGCTGATTTGGAGTAACTTTCTTTGTGCATGCTCTTCATCCATGGCAAACGTGAGGCAATTTGGACTAGCTTAGCCTTTACAGCACACTTACTGCCTGTGAGCTGCCACTTGTGAGCAGCTCATGTGACTAAACTCTGTGATTTATCCTTTACCAGGTAGATGTAAGCTCACTGGATACATCAGGCATGCAAGCTGCTATTGTCTACATTAAATATGCCAGCACTTCTCAGCTAATTCAGCAAACTCCTGTTCTTCTGACACAGGAGCTAAGGGTGTTTGGGGAATGCTGAACATTGCCTGGTGCTTTCAGAGCAACAAGTTCTTTGCTGGTTCAGAATCCACACCCAAAAACACAGTTTCAATGCAGCAAAATCTTGTGACCACAGGATCAGATACACTGAATGTAATTATGGAAAACAGCAAACAGACCCACTTTATAGAAGTCCAGAACTACTCATTTTAGCATACAATATAGCACCAAATTTTGCTGTTTGACCTCAATTCCATTGTATTCAATTCCATAACTTATTGTTCCTGAATGACAACTACTAAATATCTACAGGCCACAAACTGAAATTCAACTTTCTTTCCAGAAAGACTTCATGACAGCCTCAGGAATCTCACCCTTTGGGAGCTTTCTTCTAAACAGACCACATTTCAAACTTGTTTTCCTCTTTGTAGCCATCTCTATTCAAATATTTTTCCCAAAAGACATTTATGTCTCTGAGTACACATAAGAATATATTTTTTTTCTGCATGTATTCATAAACCTGCATTTGTTTCTTTAAGTTTCCTCCTCAAATTTAGTCCTTTGAATCACTCAAGATACGGGAAGATTTCTACTTTCCAGGTACATGAAGTTTCATCTGCCTCTGAGAATTTGGAAACAGATCTTTTGTCATATAAAGCAATAAAAAAAATCCTGTGGTTCTGCATTTCTTTCTTAGCAGGAGGAGTACAGTTTTCCATTAAGCACTGATGAACATTTCTTCCTATCGACTCCACCAGGAGCTATTCTGAAACCCTAAGGATTCTCTCTTTTATTAGAAGTCAGAAAATCCTCTAGGTTTACATCAGCTCTGAAGTTCTGTCTATACTTAACTCAGATATGATATCCTACGGAGCAGCAAGATGAATTGAAGACAGATTTCAATTAGTCTTTCTCAGGAATAAAACCACTGAAGATACAAAAGATAAACATCTCTTGAAATGCTACAGTAGAAATAAACTGTCTGCAATAACTAAAATAATATAAAATTCTGGCAGAGCATGCATGAGAACAAGAAGGATTATGAAAAAAAAAAAAGTTATACTTTATGTTTTTGGGGACACTGCTTCTTTCAGCTCAATTGTTTTCATTTTACTGCTGGGTCTCCTGGAATTTCATCTTTGAATATCCCAGGCTACAGATTTCGGAAATGTGCTGGGAGAGGATACTCTCATTCTTTACTACGTGAACTGATCCACTTTCAATGGAATACTCAGAATGTTATGTAAGCCAGAGAGCAAGGATAACTCTCTACCATGGGATCTAACACACTCTCTTGGGAAACTGGATACCTGGGTTTAAACCTCTGCTACTGGTAATGTTTAATTATCTCTACAAGGCCGTATAAGATGTACAGCACCTATAGTCCCATAAAATCCTATGTCCTAGTGGTTAGAAAACTTTCTGGAAGATCATTTCCCCCATCCTGAATGATTACTACAACTCCCTTCTTCCAATTCTTGAATTTAGCTTAAATTATTATTATTTTTTTTTTCCCAACCCATCCACGAAATCAGGACAACCTTGCAAGTTTCATGAAAACTGAAATGATATTGCTTCAAAAGAAAAATTACAGTTCATTTGCAAAATAACTCAGCTAAGTTTACCTAACTACCCCAGCATGAACGACATTCTCTCTGTGCCGGGCCCTGCGTGAATACCACAGAAAGGTAGGTTCTATCAAAAATAATTTATTGTTAAAGCACGATACAAAGACAGGTAAATGCATGCAAACAGGGAACAGATAATGGAAATATGTCAGAGACAGTTGATCTAATTTCCTAATGAGACAGTTGATCTAATTTCCTAATGAGTCAGGTAGAAATTACGACACTATGCCCTTTGCTATCAGAAAAGAATTCAGGATTCCCAAGTCACTCTGTATTTCCAAGGTGCCCTGACAGCTATGAAACTACAGATAAGACATAGACCTCTTTTCCCACAGTTGCTGATTCTTAGAGAGGATGAGAACAAACTATTCTCAGTTTCTCCTTTTACTCAATGGGCTGTGGTGACATTCTCCTCCTTCTAACCTGGGGATTCCATTTGCTGTCACATAATGTCATCTCTTGTTTTTCTGCTTGCTTTTTTTTATGATGGGGCTGCTTTTGTAGACGCAGTGGTCTGAGGACATAACAGAGATGGGCTGTGAAGGAGCAAGCAACATTAAGTCAATTGATGTGAGAGGGAAGGCTTCAAATCTGAAGGACTCATGCACTTAAAAGTTTGTCTACCCACAGGATCTATTGGTTAGTGTAATAAAAGACACTACCTCTCCCCACGAGTCTTGCTTTGAAACCAAGTATGGCACAATATTGGGGATCTGTACAGACCTCACATGGCCTAATGTAACCTAAACTTAGCCTTCTTGTCTTAAGCACACAGGGACATTCTACTACAAAGGCCATTTCCTCATGAGGGAATTAGAAAGCCAAAGAAAGCCACCTGTAGAACCCACACTGACATGTATGGCCAAAAAGAAACAGCATGCAGTAAATGAAGCAGTGAGCTGGAAAGAAAAAGGAAGGACAGTTTCATGACTAAGCAAGTGGACTGACACCATGAAAACACAATGATTTCCCTGCCTCTCATACAGCCAGATTCTGTGATGCTGAGCAAAACATTTCAGTTCAGTTCTGCTAAGTGAGCATTACAGTATTTCTTGCTTTACGAATAGCCGCCTTGAGGACTTCTGATACCATTTGTAGAAATGCTGAGAGTCAGCATTGTCACTGAGGCCAAAGACTTGTGCTATGAGCTCCCATTAAAATAGTCCCCACATCAAGATGTTTTCTATTCATTATCATTTGTTCCTCAGTTTTCTATCTATAGAACAGCAATAAACCCCTCCTCACACGCAGCAGCTGTCCTGTGAAAACAAATTCACTAGGATGTGAGATACATTCAAAAACTGCGACAACAAATGCTAGAGAAGAGCCCATGAGGAAATTAAACAGCATCTTAAGAAAGTGCACAGATTAAGGCCTAGGGCCACACATTAAACAATGGGGAGAAAATGAAATGTTGAAGAGCTTTTCACTAAACCTCTGTGAGCATGCAAAGAGAGAGTCTTGCAGGAAAAACAAACAAACAAACAAACAAAACAACAACATGCAATTATTAGTTAAAGACATAAAGCACACAGGAAAACTAGAGTAATGAATACAAGGAAGAGTTGAATGAAGGGATTCACTGGAAACTTTAAGGCTGGCTTTGCCTACATTTTTTAAGTGCATGACGTGGTGATGATTTCTCCGATGTGTATTGTAATACCATGCAGAGATATGTAAAGGAGCTCTGAACAACCTATACCAGTCCCTGAAAGTTTACAGCCATGTGAGTAATCAGTAGATAAATTAGTTCTGATTAATACAAATGAGCAGCAGATAAAAGCTGGCACTGCACCAGCGCAACACAGCGCTCGTGGTGCCATCAGTTCTCCTACAAGAGCACAGCACTGGGCCATGTGCATGTGCCCTTGATGCCAGGCAAGCTCATCTCTTGGGAACACATGGCCCTGGGGAGGCCCTGATTTAGATCCACTGTGTGTTTTGTGGCATGTGAAATTCCAGCTCATATAACCATGGAAATCCTGAGTGTTCAACATATATTAGCACTTTCAAGCAATGTAAACTGTACCTCTTCATTTTTGTTTACTGTCTTGAGAAGTACAAAGAAGGCAGGAGTTTTAGGGCTTCGCAGTTTGGACATTTTGTTGGGTTAATCGTTTCTATTGCAATGCCTTTTAGCCCAGGGCTTAGAAAAACCATCAAGAATAGAAAGTACAAGTAAGATTACAGGATATAATAAGAATGTTTCATCTTCACAGCAGAGTAGAAGCAATATTAGATGGCTTTTATTGCATAACCAAAATCTTCTGGAAAATCTGTCTAATACCATACAGAGATTTAAAAGCTCCTGAAAAACTAAGTGGCATAGCACTAGAAGCCAGATGTCTAGCTCCTGGTCAGGTGCACTCCCTGGTGTTTGCTGACTTATTGCTCGCACGCAGCATGCTTTCCCTCTGCTGCTTGGATGAGTCAACTGGAGATTACTTTGCCCACTCCCACATCAACACACCCACTGTCCTGTGCACCCAAACCACTTCTTCACCCTATGGGAAGCTGTCGTCTGCATCCCCAGCCTCTAACTGCACCAATATAACATCACCAACTCTCCCTCACCACCCCTGTCAGAAAGCACTGCTTCTGCTGCTTCCCTCCTGCATGGTCCAGAAAGGGAGAGGGCCCTTCTGCTCTGTCAATGCTAAAATAATTGGCAAGAAATCTGCTGTGTTAGAGTACTCCTGCAACACTAAATATCTTCACACATATGCCTCTCATCACTTTATTTGAAGAAGTGGCTGAATTAGTTTTAAACAAGTCTATGCCGTAGGTCAAGTTTAAAAAGTGCTCAGGGCCAGATGCAATGAAGGGCACAGCTGCTTACTAGTCAAGCATAGCCATTCCTACATCGAAAAAATCAACATTAGGGGAAGAAGCTACTGGGAATTGCCTGGCATGTGTGGTACCACTTAGACATTTTTTACACCCACCAGCTGCTGAGGAGCAGAGCCTTACATCTGAGAGCTGTTCCCACTGAGCCACATGGACATGCTCACTTTCCCTTGGTTTCCTTTCTGGCTCACCTGTCTCTCCTGTGTTCACAAAGGACAAGACAGAGGAAAGCCCTTTTGAGGGTTCTGTCTTAATTACTGAGATTGGCAAAGTTACTGTGTGTAGAAAAGGACTCTGGTACTCTGTGTAGAAAAGCTAGAGCAAAGCACTGTGGAGAAACAAGAACATACAAATCTACAACAGTAATATCACTGCTCTGAATTAGATTTGCCCACACAGGTCATCTGCAACTAAAAGCCATGTAGATGCTGCTGCCCTTACAGTGACAGACCTTTTAACATATTGTCTCTTGCCTTACAGGGGAGGTAGCTAGAAATCCGTAGAGGATATATACCCAGTACACATGATGTAATTTGTTTAAAATGTAGAAATCTAGGGACTCTTGAACAAACATAAGTAACCTTAAAAATGTGTGCAAAGGATGGATTCAGCCCTGTATAACCTATTTTACTGCAATATTTTTTCACAAATATTGAGTATAATAATAACCTTTAACCCTTCAGAAGATTCTTCTAAAAGATGTTAAGTCTGCATAATTAAAACTGAAGTTCCTGTCACCCAGCTGGAGGAAGAGAGCTCTTCACCGGTTCCATGCAAAATTTCGGTGGATTTAGTTGTAAAAGCGGACACTATGGTTTCTCTGCTTTCAAGGCCAAGTATATAATCCCATAAAAATAGAGTTATTGAGATCCATCTTAAAGCCAGATATGACTTATCTTTGCCTACTCTTACTGGAAGGCTCTTCCAATACTTCAATGCTCAAGACCTTAGAAAACTCATAATTTCCAGCCTAAACCAATTTATGGCCAGATTACAGCCATCTGTTCTTATTCCAACGCTATCCTTCATCTTAAAAAATTGTACTCTCTCCCTGGCAAAGGGCCCATTGACCTGAATAAATGAGAAGCAGTGATTATTGAAGCCGAACAAGAAAAATGCTTGGAATGCTTGGGTCTGACAATGAAACTTTCTCCTAGATAGATATCCCAAGGATGGACAGGTTCTTCATTTCCACCATTAGCAGCTAAGGGGAGAGACCAAGTCATAGAAAATTCTAATCTCCTGCTTTGATAACAGGATCCCTTAAGTATTAAAAGCTTCTTTGCCTCTTAGCAAGCACACACTTTTCCACTTAGGATCTCTGAAGATTATGTCACTGTGCTCTAAGGAATGGGTTTTGGTGCTGTACCTTGCTGAGGTGCTCTGAGCTCCATGGGAACAAAAAAGAAGCAAGCATTAACTATGGTAGATATTTATTTTGAGTTTTCATCAGAAGGTTTAGCAATGTCAGTAGCCAAACTGTCAGCAATGAATAACCAATTCAACTAAAAGTAGCAACCAGATTTCTTCATCTTATCTTAGAAATTTTGGGTACCCAAACTGATTTTAAAAGGCTGAGTTTCCAGAAATCTGGTTGCCCATTTACCCCTTAATAAGCTTCTGCCGGTCGTTCATAAAAACAACTGGAACGGAAAAATAAAATAGAAGTAGCAACATTGTCTTGTCTGTTTGGAAAGTCACAGCCAGCTTGTGCGAAAGGGGGGAGAAAGGGAGAGGAAAAACAGTCCCTAATGCTCAACATTCATTTTGCAATGAGTCCATCAATCATTCCTCTTCTGTTTGTAGAAATGCCTTGAACAGAACAGAATGGTCCTGTAACAGTTCATCACTCACAAACATTTGATGAAAGTGGATTTGGTTTTCAGTTTATGACACAGCATGCTGGAGGAGATGAGTTTTCTAGATGAGATACAGGCAGTACACATAAAACCGATCTACTTCTTTCTTCTTTTCCAGTGCTGTCCGAGGCACTGGGTTAAAGAAAAACACAGGAGCATGCTGCTGCCAAAATCAGCCACACAAATCTCACTTATCACTGCTAGAGACATTGATCCTTGTACAATTCATCTATATGGCATTGTGGCAACCTGGGTAAACCTCTGTCACACACGTGCTATCATTTGTTCTTTAAGTTACTTTAAACATAAAGTCTAGTATTTTATTATGCTTCCCCCCCAGTTCTTACCTATCTCAGCAATCTCCCATTCAAACAATGTTCACCAAACCTTTCATAAAGGCACCTGAAGCCTGCTGATTGAGTTGTCTCACAGAAGCCTTTCTAATAATATACATTGGGAGTGCTTTTAATCATTTTATGAAGTTAGGAAATTCTCATCTGTTGAACTCCAGTGGACCACAGAGAAATTTTATGGCTCATCACCAATTGAAATCAGGTGAAAGGAATGCAGAACAGTACTTTCAAATTAAATTACAGTTTTTTGGGTTGGACTGGCACAATCTGTCTTTAGCAAAAGAGAAGCCTTTTGTGGAACTTTTAGAGCAAATTCAATCCTCTGATTCACACTGCTGCTCCCTGCATTTTATACTAAATTGCACAGTTAAAAAGCTGACTATGGCATTCTCACATATCTTTCCAGTCCACTTGCACTGTGCTATCTGCCAAAAGCCCAGTTCCAGAAGAGCTTCAGCTTAGCACAGACAGGAAGAAACAGTGAAGGGACATGGTTGTATCTCAAGGGACTTCACATGTAGATTTACGGGGTGAGATTAAACTGGCGTTAACCTTGCTCTTAACCTTCACCTTCTCTCTCTACTGCCATGAGGAATTTCTTTCTTGCTCCTCCAAACAGGAGAGCCACTACAGAGTTGCAGAGTTGCTATAAACATCCTTGTATCTGTGAAAGACTGTAGTCCCTCATGACCCAACATAAGAGAAGAGGGCTGATTTCCTCCCCTCTCACTCTTCTCTAATATCAGGCTTGCCCCTGTGCCTGGACAGGGACAGCTTATTGAGGGACATATAATTTGCTATTGAGTGAACTGTGAAAACAAAACAAAACTTACAAAAATAATCCTTTTGGCCACATTTACACAACTTCTGAGTTTGTATCTTGGGAATGCATTGAGTGACCTTCCGTGAACATCCACAAGAAGAGAAGAGAACAAGAAGAGAATACAAGAAGAGAATTTCAACCCACACTCAGCTTAAATACAGTGTAAGTGAAACTTACAGTTTCAGTGATGTTTTCTGTGGGCTTTCTTACCAGAAACCTGATCCAAGCTCACGTGGTGAACTCCATTCTTGTAAACCGACATTGTTAGACCTGGACAGAGTCTACTAGAATGACCAAATGCAAGATGAAAGGGGTACAGAAAATGTGCTTTTCAGTTACTGCTGAGCAGCCACACATAATGGTGAAGGGTCAGGAAAGATGAAGACAGTCTGAAAAGCCACATATCTGCAATCATGTCACAAAATGTAGGGATGCAGACTGCACATAATGGTGATGGCATAGGAAACTCCCCTACGTATGTGAAGGCCTGAGGATATAAGGAGACGTACTCTCCAAATGTATATGTGAAACACATTTTTAAACACATGCTTCTGCACAACCCTGTAATACAAACACTGTTAATCTAGGTAGCAGTTACACCAAAAAGGGGTATATCCTGGTGTAGAATGGAAATGGAAAGGTGCAGTGTTCAGTAAGTACTACAATATGCCTTGAGTTTGTTATCCACAATGCAAATATTTCATAATGAAAATAAGTTTTTCTTCTGAGATTGCAGCTGTAATATTACATAATTGGTCACTAATGAAATACTTACAGAATATCTTCCTAAAGACAAAGAAATACAGAAGAAAATAGGATGAGAACTATACATAATCAGCTTTTCTGTCAGCTATTTTATTAAGATACAAAATACGTGGTGCATTCTAAGTAGAAAACAAAAGTAAACTACACTTGTATAAGTTATCATAGAAGCAAATATGGGAAAAATGGCTTCCAACATCATTCCCTCTGGAGACGTCAGAACACTTCAACAGAGGTAGGATAAGGGTGGGAAAGACGGTTCAGAAAAAATATGAGGCAAGAAATCCTATTCTCCCAGGTTAGGGAGAACGTGCCCTCCTGTCCGGAGCTAGTTCTTGGATTTGGCTAAGTAGGAGGAAAGGGAAAATGTGGAATATTTTGTCTCAGCCACAAAAAAAATATTTTTGCTCTATAGCAAAAATAAATATTTTTGAAGCAAAATCCCTTTGTTTCCCATCAAGATGCTTCCAGGATCTGAGCTAGCATCCAGTTCTGTGCATCACAGCTTTTCTTTTTCTTCTTTCCTCCATTGTCCCTTGTCTGGCTTTCATCCTTTTGCTGTTTTCTCTTGCTTTTGGAGTCTGCCTCATTGTTTCCCCCAGTGGCAAATTAAACCAAAGACACTGCCTGAAAATTCATATCCAGTCTCTTAATTGGTGTATCATGGCTGTATCTACTTTTTGGCAAAGAAGTCATCTCAGAAAGGTTTTAACATGCTAAAGCATCCAGAATAGCCCAGATATCACCCACATAAGACAGAGAGTCTTTGACAACAGGAAAAAAGAAGCCTTAGAGATGGTGACTACAAATAACTTCATTCTGCCCATCTTGCTTTCCACATTTGCTTCTTTTCTTTCCTCAGTAGCCTTTCCCACCTCCCCAAGTATATGACTTTTAACCCAGACAGCCCTTCTATCTAGGAAGAGCCTGCCATGCATGTTGATATTCCCCCAGGGCTAACCTTGTCACTTCACCACATTAGCTCACGTTTCCATCTCTGACAACTTGTGGCATGTTTTCCCTCAACCAACAACCACTTTCTTTTATATGACACATAGCAGTTTAGCAGCCAAAGCACAATAGTTTGATAACTGCTCATCCAGTATCATGTATCTTCTTATTATCTGCTACATTATCCTTATCTAATTGCATGCACTTTGGCTCAATCTGACATTTTCAAAACTACAGATGGTTATTAGCTTTTCTTAGCTAAAAGAAAAATGTGCATTATAGTGATTATCAGCTCCTGGCACTGCCTGTGAAACATTGTAATGAGAGAGACCTTTAGCCCACCATAAACAAGCACAATCAGGCCTGTTTGGGTTATTAGCAATGCTCCCACAAAAGTTGCCACTGTCAGAATTAATGACCACACTGCTAATTATTAATAATCTCATGTTTCTATGGGTTCTTTTTAGGCCAAAGCTTTAGGACAGAAGCAGAAATGATTTAATTCTGTACCACCACGGTGAAGCCATGAATGAAGTCACGGCCTTGATTTCTTTATGATATCCAACAGATGCAGATCCTGCCCCACAGGATAAATAACTAGCTGAAGTTCACGCAGCAGGTCACTGGCAGACCCAAGATCAGCAAGACCTCCCTAATAGCCAATCCAATGCGCTACCACAGATCTATGCCACCTCATACAGCAGGTATAGAAATGTGCCCAGAAACCAGTGAAACCCACTCCTTAAATGACCTTCTTCCAAGTGCACAGAACCCAAACACAGAGGGTGTAAACAAGGCAAGTAAAATAGATCGGGTTACTGTGATCCTAAACCTTGGTTATGTCAGTTCTTATTAATTACTCGTTTGCAATGAATCACTGTAAGTAATTTGACGAGTGTTGTTTGTGCTGCAGTTCACAGTAGAATGAAGCAGCTGCTTCAACAGCCCCAACTTTATTAGAGACACCATTGTGAAACACTGTAATACCTTCAGTGTTTTCTCCAGGTGCCCCCCCTTGTATCTGGGATTACAAATCAAAAAAAAAAAAAAAAAAAAAGTTCATATAAAACAAACAGATGATCTGTGTCAATAAAGTACTTGCACTCACTATGCCTAGCAGCAGGACTAGTAAAAGTGGAAATCTTTGGTTCACTACAAACCATTTATGTCTCTATGGCAACATCATTGTTGATTCCTAAAGCATTTCTATCAGCAATGTGAGAGATGTTGGGTCTTTCAGATATCACCTTTCTGTTTCTGGTATCTAAAGGAAATAGGAAAAACAAAAACAAAGACAATCCATATTTTATATAGATTATCCAGAAACATGAGGAGGGATTTAGCAACAAATGACAAATAAAGACAGGATTCTACAGTCACATGAAACATAATCCCATGAGCAATCTGTGCAAATCTAAGAGCTGTATATGCAATAAACTTATCTTGGGACAATCAGTCTCTTACGCAAGGGGTCAAGCACTATTTAAAGCAGATCCCAATATCCTCTTTCCTCTCTGCTCAAGGCTCATCGTGTTCCTCTGGAATACGAGATAACTAGACCTGCCTGCCCCAGCAGGAGGGCAGGGGAGACAGGCAGCAGCTGAGACTTGCATTTTGCAGTGCCAGAGGGCAGGTCACTGTGAAGCAGCTGGAGAGGAGCCATCTGAGTTTTCTGCTGGAAGATCCATCTACAGGTGCCAGGGCAGAGAGAGAAAAGCCTGTTTAACAGGTTGCCAGCAGCCACCTGTTAGATGGGGAGGAAGAACTGACTCATGGCTTCCTGGCATTGCAAACAAAACTGAGTTCTGCTCCTGTGATGAAGGGCTGAGGGAGGGCTGGGGGAGAGGAGAGAGGAAAAGCTGAGCTGTGCTTGCAACTTCTATCTCTGTTAGGGCACTGAGGAGTCTTGGGAACAAGTGGGAAGAGCCATCCATCCTAGAGCCACCTCCCACACCAACCTACCTTTCCAGCAGTGGCAGCAGCTGCTGCCAGATTGCTTTTCTACCCTGGCACAGAATCAATGTCTGTTTTCCTACTGCCACTAGTCCATACTATTTCTTTCTCCAGATATAGGTCTTTTGTTACTCTGCAGTAGCAAGAGACACTGCAAAACACTTGAGTTCATCTCCACAGGCACAAACTCTACATGATAGGGCTCTGCAAGCCACTGCTTATACCCTTGAGAAGGGCAAACAGGCGGTAACAGGCCTCCTGCTGCTGCCCAGATGCTGGACATCATTATTCCTCTGCCAGAACGGGAGGAAAGCAGCAGCCACAGGGATCCTGCATAAACCTGCTGCTGGCTCCACTCACCAAGTGTCTTCAGATCTACAGCTTGGAGACTGCAGTAACATCTGCAATTGCTCAGTCTCTGTGGGCTTCATTTCTCCTCTGACCAAAATTCCACTGCTACTTTCTTTTATAGAGAGTTGGAGCTCATTTTAATGGAAAATAAGGAACACATACATACCTTTGTCATAAACACTTTAAAATTAATGACTGTGGTATAACTAGAGCTAAGGTTACCAGGCATTTCCCACTGCAGCTTTTCCATTTCATGTGGCTCTGCACATCTAAGATAGCAAGCTTGGGAAGAAATTTGCATTTGCTTTTGAGGTCTGCCTAGAGTGAAACCTACTTGAAATGCTAGAGCAGATGCTTTTGACAAATACAGAAGGAACACCCCCAGCCCCCTGCCCAAATATTATATAATGAAAGTATTAAGATACTCCTATCCTTCCTTTTGGATGTTTTAAATCTCCCTTCTATCAAAGAAAGCTCCAAAACCTAGAACAGCTAGAGGAAAACATAACAGATCTGAAATGTCACATGAAAGCTGTCCTAATGAGTGCTAGATACAGCGAAGACAGATGTGCCGGACTTCACAATTAGTGTTACACCTGTAAGAACATCCTTGGTGATAACCGGAAATATTCCTGGCCTTAAAGACCCTGTAGCCCAGGAGCAGAAATTGCAATAGCTCACCGGGCTGAGCCACAGCAAGCTGTCACTGCAGTAGAGCTGAGACGCACCGTCTCTGAGGCCATGTGTCAACTCAGCCTCTGATTTTCCATCTGCAAAGTGAAGATAATAATATTAAATCCAGTTTTAAAAGTCACAGAGACAACAACTCATGGAAGAGTCTATGTAATAGCAGAACTCTACTAAAAAGCACGGTGTTTAGAGGAAAATAATTTACACTACGCAAGTGATAAGCAATTGGAAAATATGCTTAATGGAAATCTGTTAAGGTTTTGTCAGCAGAGATTCACAATACTGGCCTTCTTCACATTACCCCACATGCTCCATTTGCTTTGCTTAAACTTACTACTTGCAACACGGATGAGTATCTTCCCTCCCTCCTCTCTCCCTGGATCCACATTGCAAGTTCCCTGGAGCTTAAAAACTGTGTTAATCTTTGCTGTAATCTTCAGTAAAACTTTCAAGTGCTATTTTAACGAAAAAAAAATATGAAAGATCTCTAACCTAAAGTGCTTAAAAGTTGAGAAATAACTAAAACTTTGGTTGAATGGGGGAAATGAAAGTTCCTAAACACTCTACAGGTGGAAAAGTTATGAAGAGCTCATGTTTCCACTACACAAATACCACAGCCCATTCATCCTTCAAAATACCTTACTAAATTGTACCACTCCACTCTTCCTCTGTTCCCTTCTACACTGCTTTGTGCTGCAAAACGTGTGTACACGATACCCATGTCAGACCTATTTGTACTCTCATTTTATATACATATTGGCAGAAAATACTATGGGACACTAGATCTCTTCATATAGTCTAATGCACAGGTTCAAAATATGGTTTAACTCAGTTAACTCATATTCACTGAATCTCATCATTACCAAACACATGAATACAAACACCCAGAATTTAATGAACACAGGTAACATTTTCAAAGGTGAATAAGCGAGTAAATACTTATTTTGGATCAAGTTCTTATGTACTTAGTTAGGAATTAGATTCCAATATATATATTTGGATTTCACCACGAACCACTTTTAAAAGAAATGGGATTTACAAATTTATATTATCTGTATGTACTTTGGAAAATTTACACTGTATCACAACCAAATATGAACAAAAGAGGCTTTTGGAGAAGGCTGGGGTTTTTTGTTTGTTTGTTTGTTTGTTTGTTTTTGTTTTGTTTTGTTTTGTTTTGTTTTGTTTTGGGAGAAGAGACACGAACATTACCTTAGAAGAAAGATTTGTTTCTCCCTTCCTTCCTCCATGTATGAATATGGGACCATTCAAAACTGTTGTTAAGCCATTTTTTGATGAGCTTTGAAAACAAGCATTGTGCCCTGATGGTGAAGGAAAGAGTTGCTAAATTTTCAGCAAGTCAATCAAACCTAGAGAAAGCAATAAGGAATTGAAAATAACCCTCACGTGTAGGTACGGGTATGTAAACAAATGGTTAGTTGGTGCTTTGCTATAAAACCAAGGAAATGCCAAGAGCTCTATAGGACCGGCGTAAGCAAGAGACAGTGCCACCCCTTGGTCATGGGATGAAAATGCACGTACATCACGGCTGCGTGCTGGGTGGGAACCGTCCAGCACATTAGGCAAAAATCCCAGTAAAATCAAGTTTATCTGAACTATCGCAAGCATAAAGTTACTACCCCACATGAATGTAAATGCTTTTATTTGAAGGGACAACATATTCTGACTCCCAAAGAGCATTTTCAAAGCTGGGATGGACACCGAGAACTACCATCTTTCTGACCTTTCCTGACACCAAAACATACAGAGGAATGGAGAGCAGCAAACATTCATGGCTTTTCCCCCTCGTATCTTGGAAAGCCCTTTGGAAAGCCATACAAGATGCTCTGACTCTGGGCTCCGTGTCTTCATTCTGCACTTGTCCCAACTTTTACTAACTCGAGAGAAATAACATGAGCTAAGTACTCTAAATGAGGTATCCCAATTTATTGCACAGTTCACTACTATTAGAGAGATGATTCAGCCTGTTCACACAGTTATTCATGAATACTTAAAAATACATTCTCTCTGGCAGACTTTTTTTAGTGCATGCATCATCATCATCATGGCTAGTACAGCTTGCAGAAACAGCGGCTGATTTTAAACTGACAACAAACATCATAAGGTGGTTTAATTCTAAATGTAGCTAAACTACAAAGTATAAAAAACATATCACCTCCAGACCAGTGTCCATTATTAATTACTGAAAATATATGAACTTCCATGCAAATAATAATAATAGTAATAAAATTATATGGTTTATAAGTGATTCTCTGTGGGGAAGTAGGTTGTAATCTTTATTAATTTCAAAAGATGGATTTACAGAATGTCAGTAGGGCCTAACCCTATTTCCATTGAAAATACTATTCCCAGCCCTTTAAATCTTAGTGGTTACTGGATAACTGAGTTCAGCATCCAAAAACCCGACAAGAAGAGGCAGAAGAAACTCTTACAGATTTAAACAACTGTAGTTTCTGTAAATAAACACAGTAGATCAGATCTGTAGACAAGATTTATGGTTACCATTCAAACTACTCGATTTTACTGTAATGTTATGATTCCTGCAGTCCAACCACACCTTCTATTAAATCAAATCTGTCATCTCTTTGGGAAAAGACCACACCATTTCTGAAATGCCTGTTGCCTGCAGCTCAGCCCTCAGTCTTTCAGAAACACTGTCCTTGACATACATTTTCAGATCGCAATACCTCTTTCCATTAGACAAATAATGAACTGAAAATTAACACTTTCAATTACATGCAACAGCAAGTCTGACATACCAAGTTACAACTTTTTACACTAATGGCTTTGATACTCACTTTCTCAGACTCGCCTTATTAATGACTGGTATTTGATTTACTTAATCCTTAATTTATGCAAGCAGGAAACACAGTTTTACTGAGGAATTTCAAAATTATTACTATTTATCTGTGAATGGAAAAACTTCACAAAATGTAAAACAGTCTGAATAAGCAATCATAAAATTAGTAAAGTATAATATATGGCCAAATGTAGTTTTAAGCAAATGCAAGAAATAAAGAAATATTCAGAATTCAGTAATGGAAAGAATATTCACACTAATGGTAGCTTTTGTTCTTTGGGTCTTGCTGTTTTTATATGGTTAAGTCTCCTATTAAAGCCAGTAGGAGTTTTGGCTAAGTAACAGACCTGTAAGAATGCAGCATATGGGTCTTTATGTAGAAAAGTTTTATGATGTTCAAGCAGAGGGTTCAATATTTTTAATACACAACTTATCATACAAAGTTTAATACAAAAAGGAGTTCTGTGATCATCATTTTATAGTCAGTGCCCTATAAAATAGATCAATATTCTGTGTTACAGAAAACTGCTGAATTTCTTATGCACTTGATTAATGCATTGTTATCATCCCAGTAATTAAAAGGAGCAGGGTTATACACAATCAGCATGATACATCTTACTCAGCACCTCCTGGCAGTTGCCTGCAAAAATTAAACTCATTAATCACTGCGATGCTAAAGAAGAATAAGCTTGGAAAAAAAATGAAAAAGCACTATTTTATGGGAAAAAAAAATCTCAAGTCAACATCTAGGATAAAATCCCTTCCACAGTATGATATGGAAAGCATTAATCTAATCAATCTAAAAAGGAGAATGATGTTACCAAAATTCTTAATATTCTGTAACTATACTACCACACTAGATTTTTACTTAGTCTTCATAGATATTCCTCATACCTAAATGAATGTAGTGGAAAGGTAATCCTATAGCAAAACAAAACAAAAAAAAAAAATGCCATCATAATTTTGTTTACAGCTGTTGCAATAATTAACTTCAGTATCAATACTGCCACAAAGCCAACTGGGAAGTGTTTTCTCTAGGGTTATTCATATAGGACCTGTATGAATCATCACTCCTGCCATAGATAACCTGATTGGCTTATTAGACTAATATTTAACATTTTAAAAGTGCAACATTTAACACAGGTTTTGCTTATAAGTGAGGCCTGCTATATATATTTTCTGATAACCATACCATGATTTGAAATATTGTAAAACATTGTTAAAACACTAAAGAATGCTGTGACTTCTGCTTTGCTATACTTTCATATCACAAAAAAATGTGTTCTCATGCCCATCTTAATGGTGGCTGTAAAGTGAAGCGAGCAGCTGTTATATCATGACAGTCCTGATTTTAAATTTTGCTTAATATATAGTTACTGTTTACTCTTTAACTACATATAGGTTTCATCTAGTATTTTTCCACCAGTAGTACTTTCAGTAGACAAAATGCTTACTAACAATACTGTGACCTTCAAAGGCAAGATCCTGTCTTTCCCTCTGTTTTGTACTGCACTGAGGTCTGTATCAGTGCTTAAAAATATAGTACTGAATGCAGCATGCACATTTCAATACTGAAAGTCATCATTAGTAACCCATAAAACAATCTCAGTCCTCTTCTGATTATTGATCACATGACAAAGTTAGGAACAGAACAGTCTAGTTCTCAGGCCTGTTTTGGTATTTTCAAGTGTGGCCAGGCAACAAAACTTTGTTTCTGTATTTCTGAGCTCTGACTTTTTCTACTAGATCAGTCCTGAAGGATGAAAGACGATGTGAATGTGCCATTATAGTTTTTGTGTAAAACCGAAATCAGAAGTTTAATCACCTTAGAAAGAGGTTTCCAATGCTGTCTTGTTAAGCCCTCCCCCACGATAAACAACAGCACATGCTCCTGGCACCCCGCACAGACTGCCCTCTTTGCACTTCTCCCACTGTCCTTGCCTGCTGCTTGCCTCGCGTTTCCCTTTGCCTCGGAGATTTCATGCCCGGAGTTGCATTAGCTCGTCCTGCCTGCTGCCAGCGGGACGGGAGAGAAACCCCATCTCTCCACCGCGACCTCGACACTGCCGAGGGCAGGAGCTCGCCTCGGAGACGACCCCGGCGGGTTCAGCACCACAGACAGCTCCTCTGAGGCGGGACGGGCCGCGTTCAGCACCACGGACAGCTCTCTCGATCCACATTCCGGCTGGGTCCAGCACCGCGGACAGCTCCGCTGTTCCCCGTCCCCTTCCGGCCCTTGCCTGCCCGCTGCCTCCGCTGCCCCCGCTGCCCCCGCGGGCAGCCCCCTTCCTGCAGCACACGCCAAGGCCATGCCCACCGGCTTCGTCACCTCTGCACCCTTCCGACCTGAACGACCCTCCAGCCCAGGCTGCCCAGTCTTTGATGGACAGGAGTACCTTTGAACTGCCCGACCCTGTCCACTGAACTTTCTCAGACATGCTGCCCCCTTTAAAAATAGTCCACAAGAGGTTCCCACGTGTGTCTACAAGGCTCCCCAAACCCCTGTTTCTGGTCGTGTTTTTTTGCACTTCTTTGCGGGGTACCCCTAGGAAAGCACCTTTCCCTCTACAGATCACACCGCACAACATTGCCTTCCACCCACAGGCAAACCCGGAGAGGGAAAATAATAATAAAATAAAATAAAATAAAAAACCTCTCCATTTAGTAGTTTAATATTGTTGTTATTAATATTATTTTGGAGCCTGTCAGCACAAATCACTCGCACATGCTAAACTGCATCCTTTGCTTCTCGGCTCAGCGCTTCTGGTGATCAGAGAAGCAGCTCCAGACATCTGTCGTCTCCAAACCCAGGAAAGCGAAATTAAAACAGTCAAATAATGAGCAAAATGTGCCTGAGCCCAGCCCCGGCGGCAGCACTCCGCTGGCTCGCAGCGACACCTAGAGCCCAGCCCGTCGCCGGGAAGGGCCCCGTGTCCCCAGCCGCGCCGGCAAGGGCCACGGGTGGGTGCGTGGGCCCTGGCACCGGGACGTATCCCCCGCAGCGGGGCCAAGGAGCAGCAGCGCCATAACCGTCGCCGATCACTGACTCACAGGGAAAAGTAAATTCAGGCTCTTGTCACTATCAGCACTATCAGCATGGCAGCCACCTCGGGGTGGTTTAGGCCGATTTGCCTTTCCACCGGCAAAAGTGCACTTGTTCTACCGACCGCCAAAGTTTTTATGAAAGGGTGGGAAAAGGGACCGAGAATTAAAGGACAAAGCGTGGAAGTTTCCCTGCAAGCACAACTCTCTCCTCCGAGTGAGCCAGGAGTGCTACCTCGGCTTGAAGCAGTGCCTTTCCCGGGAAGGCTCAGGGAGCCGGAGCTGGACCCTGCCGCAAAGCCAACGGCGCGTCCCGCTCAGGCAAGAAGTATTTTTACCCACACCAACATTACTCCCAACTGCAGCCGTCTGCTTCCCCTTGTGTGTACTTCCACAGGGGCAAAACACCCCCAAACCTCTCTGTAAACCCAGGCTACACCAGAGGTGGGGAACCACCGGGAGTGATCTACGCAGACGGTGCTTCCCCTCTTCCTAAATCCCCTCTTTCCCCCCCCTCCGAAAGAACCTGGCGCGATCGACCCAAGCCAGTTTAACTCCATCAGGCACGGCAGCGGCCTGGATGAGTCACTCGTTACTAAGGCAATATGCAGATGCACCCTTTGAAGTCGCTGCTCTCGGAGGCAGCGCGGGTGCGGAAGGTGCGCGGCCGAAGTTAGCACCTTCCCCGCGGGGGCTCGCCCCGGGGGGCGGCGGGGAAGGAAGGGAGAGAGCCCCAGAAACGGCTGCGCAGGGGTTAAAAAGTTTCCCCGCGGCTAGGCTGGGGGAGGCTGACGGGAAAGGAAGGAGGGAGGAACAAGGTGAAGACTTCTGCCCCGGGAGAGCGATAAAAGGTAAAAAATGGAAAAACGATTAAAAAAAAAAAAAAAAAAAGCCGTGTCGGCTCGCTCAGAAGGAGGTGGCCGGAGCTTGCGCTCGCTGTTTCCAAACGCGCTGACCCCGCGCCCCCAGCCCTGCTCCGCGGCAGCGGAGAACCGCGCAAGGAGCGGGGGAACGGGAAGAGGTGCGGGGGCAGCGCTGGGGAGGGCGAGCCCGGCTCGGCTCGGCTCGGCTCGGGCTCCGTCCCGTACTGTCCCCGGCACTTCGGGGAAAGAAAAGGAGCGCAAACACACGCTTGGGAGAGAGGAGAAACCGCAAGGACCGCTCGCAAGACACCGCCGCGAGCGTAGAGGGGCACAGACCCCCCCACACCGGGGGGCACCCCAAACCGAGCCAACCCAACCGCGAGCGACCCCGGCGCTTACATCCTCCTCCTCGCAGTCACTTCGCGGCTGGTACTGGAAGCGGGGCCGGCTGCTTTCCTGTTGCAATGGACGCGGGGTCTTGCCGGCAGCGCCGTCCTCCTCGCTGCACTGGGCGCCCAGGAGGTGACTGNCCCCCTCTCGCTCTCTTATTTTCCCCCTCCTCTCTTCTTTTTTGGCTACAGCATGCTACACGCGGGGGAGGCTCCGTCCCACATCAGCGGCAGGGAGAGCGAGGGCTCCTGCTCCCCGGTCCTCGGCACCCGGAGAGCAGCGGGGGGATCGAGAGAGCGGGGAGGGGGGGAGCGATGGGGCGAGAGGAGATAAAGAAATAACCAAACGCAATCGAGCCGAAACACCACAGGCCCCGGGAATGCTGCACCATCCAGTGTTGGGAAGAAAAAAAAAAAAAGGAAAAAAAAAAAAAAGAACCAAAACACTCCAAGAAGACGTACCCCCGATAATGGCGCCTGAGTGGATCAGCATTAAATGTGCTTTGGGGGTGTGCGTGTGTGTTTGCAAAAGGAGGGAAAAAAAAAAAAATGGAAGGGGGGCTGGCTCAATCGCTGGCTGTCAGCGGCTCCCCAGGCTGAGGTGGCGGAGCAGTCGCCTCCGAGGTCGCATACCAACAGTGTGCACAGGCGAGAGGCAGAGTGACAGCGTGTGTGAGACGGAGTGGAAGAGGCTGGGAAGCCTCATTCAAAGCACGTTGCTCTTCTGGGGAGGGAGGGCTTTTCTACAGTCATCTCCTTTTCGGCACCTTCTTCTTTCTATTTTTTTTTTTTTTTCCCGGGGAAAC